>ML679911.1:0-14752 GCA_007922305.1 Dermatemys mawii
GCCCCTCCCCCCATCGTCGGGCCCCCCAGAGCCAGCCCCGCCCCCCCCTCACCTAGCCGGGCCGCTGCCTCTGCGCCAGCTCACAGCCCCCTTAAGGTTGCCGTGCCGGGCACCGCGCTGCCCTCCCGCCGCGCAGAGAGCCGCTCTTCCGGCGCTGGGTGGTGGAGAGGCGGGGCGGGACACGCCCCTCCGGGCAGCAGCGGCGGGAGGGGAGGCGCCGGGCGGAAAAGTCGAATCCGAAGCTGGAGCGGGCCGACCGACTTCCCATAAATTACGTCACCGAGAAGGCGAGGCCTGGGAAAGGGGGCGGGGCGGAAATGGGAAGAAGAGAGGGAAGGAGGGGGCGGGGCCTAGAGAAAAAGGGGAGGGGGAGGGGGCAGCAGGATGGGAGTGGGAGCAAGAGAGAAGGGGGAGGGGAGAGAGAAGGGGGAAGGTGGGGGGGAAGGGGAAGAGTGAGGGGGGAAGGGGAAGAGTGAGGGGGGGAGGGGGGGAACGAGAGAGAAGGGCAGTGTTGGGGAGCAGAGGGGAGCAGGGACGCCCAGAACCCACACACTGCACTGGGCCCAGGCACCGAATCAAGGGGACCAGACCTTCCCCCACTCGCTTGGAGCCAGAGATCACCTGCCTGCAGGTGGGGGGACCTGGCAGATGGCTGCTTTCAAGCCCTGCCCTTGCGTCCCTAGTGCTGGTCATCCGTGGATCTCAAAGCACTTGACAAGTTAGGATGAGGACCCAGGAGTTTGGGCTCTGACCGCCCCTGCTCTACCTGCTGTGCTCGCTCCCAGCCCGGAGCTAGGCATAGAACCCAGGAGTCCTGTCTCCAACTGCCCCATTCTAATTACTAGCCTGCACTTTCCCGACTGGTAACAAAACCCTGCGGATGTCCAGGAAGAGACTGAGAGGCTGCAGAAGCCGATTTGATCCCAGGGTCCATGACTCAAGTTGCAGCAGGGAAGGTCTAGGTTGGATATTAGGAGACACTATTTCCCTAGGAGGGTGGTGAAGCACAGGAATGGGTTACCTAGGGAGGTGGTGGAATCTCCTTCCTCAGAGGTTTTTAAGGCCCGGCTGGACAAAGCCCTGGCTGGGATGATTTAGTTGGGGTTGGTCCTGCTTTGAGCAGGGGGTTGGAGTGGAACCTCCTGAGGTCCCTTCCACCCCTGATGTTCTGTGATTCTAGGAGAAATTTGGCTGGCTGTCACCTTTGCAACCCGCCGGTCTTTAGACTCTTGGCAGCTGGCTGCCCTGGGTCAGGCTAACCTGGCAGGAGATATAATTCCCCTTATCAATTTCAAACACAGGCTCTCATGCTGTTTTGGCAAGTGGTGGGCGGGGTCCTTCCCTCCTCCCCAAAGCACTCTGCAGGGGGCTAGAAATTGGCCCAAACGACTCCAGCTCCCATGCCCACTGTGGCTGAGAGCCGGCCACCAGGACTGAGCTGAGACCCACCACACTCATTGCATGTGGCGGCCACAGCTTGGCCTGAAACTGGGCTGGTAGTGAGCCAGTTCCCCTCCCTGGAACCTCCCCCAGCTGCCCCCATCACAGACACCAGCACTGAGCTCAAAGACTGGGCAGTGCCCTGCTTTATCACATCCAGACAGAGGGCGGCATGAAGGAGCCAGCCGTGGTGACGGGATTGGAGGCGCGTGTGGGCAGGGGGGGCGGATGGCTCCGCCGGCCGGAAGTAGTTGATCAGAGACCGCACGCCCGCTTTGACGGCCGGCCTCAGCCCCAGGCCTACGCCGAGGTCCACGTTGCCCCCTGCCCCACCCATGAGCATCACGAGGGCGTCGTAGCTGAGGTCTAGGGCCGCCTCGAGGCCCCGCTCCTTGGCCAGCTCTGTGCAGTTCCGGACGGCGTAGTAGATGCTGGTGCCCACGTTGTAGTAAGTGCTGACCACCGGCACCCACTCCAGCACACCGTGCACCTTCCGCTCCCGCTCGCTGCTACAGGCCTCCGGGTTCCCGCAGCGGGTCCTTCCCGCCCTGCGGCACTGGTGCAGCCAGGCCTGGGCCCCGCGGCCCGGCAGGGAGTAGGCGCCGTGTTGGCCGATCACCGAGAAGGAGGTGGGCCCGGCGGAGGTCATGCCGGCGCAGGCAGGCCCCAGCCTGTGGCAGGCCACGGCGGCGGCTGGGAAGGCGGTGTGGGTGCTGGCCACCGGGCCCAGCAGAAGGGAGCCACGGAGCTGGGCCAGGCCCGAGCAACGCCGCGGACCCACCCCTGCCAGCTGATCCATATTGAAGAGCAGGGCAGCCCTGCCTCCGCTGTCCTGCCTGGGGGTCCCTGGGGGTCCTGATAGCCCCAGCAGCAGCGCGTTGGTGTCATCCACCCCCACCGCCCCATAGAGCCGCAGCACCAGCCCCTCGGCCTGGCGGGGGCAGCCGGCCCCGTGGAGGGAGAGAGCTAAGGCCGCGCTGGCCAGGGTCTGGGGCAGCGGCGGGAGCTGAGAGAAACCCTCCAGGGCCTCGGGCAGCAAGTCCTGGCAGGACACCCTGACCCCTGGGAGCCCCAGCTGGGGAAGCCGCCCCGAGAGGGAGTCAAGCAAGTCCCTGGCCGCAGCCTGATGGGAGCTGGGCATGTCGGGAGAAGCGGGGAGTGGGGCGACTTCCGTTCCTGGGGGCTGGATGGTCCCCGCGGTGCCTCCCGGGGGGGCTGTGGGGGGCAGCCGGTGCCCATGGAGCTCATGGGCCAGCAGGAGCAGGCAGAGGCCGAGAAGTGGCTGGTTCATGGTGGTCCGGGTCCTTCGGGAGCGCAGCACCGACCCTGCTGAAGGGGACACGTCACAGACACTCGAATCCGGAGCCGCTCCCCGCAGCAGGGGACCCTCCCGCAGGGGATGCCGGCTACTGGCACAACCTGGCTTTGACCTTTGGATCCCGGGGTTCAATCGCCCGCTGCCTGAGTGGCATGGGAGACTGCAGGTCAGGGTGACCGCAGAGCTGTGGGGGGCAGCGTGGCCTAGTGAATACAGCGCTGGCCTGGAACTGGGGAGGCCTGGCTTCTGTTCCCAGCTCGGCCCAGGCCTCAGTTTCCCCACTGTAACGCACTTTGGAGGTCTGCAGCAGGACATGCGAGTGAAGAACCAGGAGTCGTTATCACGGGGTGGGGGCGGGGGGGGTGTCAAGGCCTGGGGGAGCAGGTGGCTGCAGGTTGGGACTGAGGGGCAGCAGTCGTCCCTGTGAATCCCCAAGGGTGCCCTGGGGGGGGGGGGGAGAGTAGGTTCCTCCAACATATGAGAGTTCAGGCCGCAAAGCAGGTCCCCATTCCCCACTCTTGCCGCAGCTGCACTAAACCTGGGGTTGGGGGGAGACACAGATAACACACCAGGGTGGAATTCTCCCCCCGCCCCCAGGGAACAGTGACACAGGTGGGCATCACTCTGACCATTCCCATGTGGCATGGAGCCCCACCCCCCGGCAACAGCAGCAGCCCAGGGCAGGGTGCAAATCAGCCCCTCCAGCTCAGTCACAGGCAACTTCCAGTCCCACGCAAACGGGGCATCCTCCCCCCTCGCCCAGCTCAGTGGCACGGATTTGCACGCCACTGTGACAGAGCTCCCCAACCCCGCTCCCTGCTGGGGTTTGGCGCCTGACATTGGTGCGAAGGCCTCGTGTAAACGTGCAGCAGCCCCAGGTAGGGAGAGCCTAGGGACAACACTCTGCCACAGGGGGGGTTACAGTCTCCGCTCACCTGGGCGTGGAGGAGATCAGGAGCTCCAGGCACCGGGGGAAGGGCAGGAGGCCTGGCCCAGAGCCTGTCTGGCTTCTTTTATAGCTGGCCTAGGGGAGGCCCCCAGCCAGGTGATCTCCTATCAGGCAGCTGATTGCAACAGCCTGGGCCCTCGAGCCCCCTTCCCAGGGGAACATGCTCCATCTCTGCAGCAGGGCCTTGGCTGGGGCTGGCCCCTGGGGGGGGCCCTGCTGGCCCTGGCACGCGGACCACGGGGCAGGCAGACACAGGTTAAGGTGGGGACCACGAGAACCAGGGAGCCAAGGCAGCAGCCCTGGGAGGGGAGGACAGCAAGGGCCAAGGGATCTGGGTGAGGCCAGTGTGGGTGTTGCCCCTGCACGTAGAGGCGGAACCCAGGAGTCCTGGCCCCCCTCCCAGCCCCCAGAGTCCTGGCCCGCCCCACACCACTGCAGCAGGGAGACAGGGGAAGTTGAGTCCATTTTATTTTGGCCTTTGCCCATTTGCAATGACACAGCAAACAAACCGGGGAATGGGGGGCGGGGTCCTGTTGGAAGTCAAAGGGGGCTGGGGGGATGAGGAATGGGAATGGGGGGCCCCAGCACTCCCCCCCACAGTGCAGCCTAGTGTGGGGAGGGCAGTCCAAGGCGACGTACGGGGTTGGGGGGGTTATCTGGCTGGGCCCTTTTAATCCTCCTCCTCTTCCTCTATCCGCAGGCGCTTCCTCCGGCTGGGGGGCCGTGTCCCCTCCCCGTCAGAGTTGGGGTCTAGCTGAGCTGAAAGGGAGAACAGACAAGGGACCTCAGGGCTGAGTCCCTGACCCCGCTCCCAGCTCAGCCCCCTCCACCCCCCCATTCCCCTCAGGCCACCCCCCTGCGCCCCCCTCCAGGAATGACCCATTTTACTCAGACAGAGGCTATTTCCCCCCCCTGCCCCCAAGAGCAGGAGGCACCTGGGGCCCCACTTGGCTCTGCCCCTGGGGTGCCCCAGGAGGGCAGCTGCCCCCAGTGCCCATCCCCCACAGTGTGGGGGGGGGGAGGGGAGCTCTTGCACCCAGGGCCAGCCAGGCTATAGGGAGGGGCAGAGGAAGGCGTTTGGAGACCTCGGCTTTCAGGGTCCTCGTCCTCGTCATCACTGTGGATCACGCGGCTCCGCTTGGGGCCCAGCTGCGACTGGACAGGAGGGTCCCTGCAATGACGGCGGAAGGGATTAGGGGCAACCCTGGCACCCCCCCACCCCCAGCCCAGCCCCACATCTTATGAACACTAGACCTCAACCCCCCCTGGATGGGACATCATTAGCTGTTAGAGATGGGGAAACTGAGGCACGGCGGGGCAGGGCTTTCCCTAGGGAGCAGGGAGTCAGAGAGACAAACAGAACCCAGGAGTCCTGGCTCCCAGGTCCCCCTCGCTCCACCCCACCAGGCCCCACTCCCCCTCCCAAAGCCAGGGACAGAACCCAGGAGTCCTGTGTGGGCACAAAGCCTAGGAAGGGGGATGGGGGGTTACCACCCCTGACTCTCACCTCTCCAGATCAGACCCCGGGGACATGGGTGGGTGCTCCGGGCCAGGTGTTTCCTCCTCTGAAATGGGATGAGAAAGTGAAAGCACCAGTGTGTGTGTTGGGGACTGAGCAACACAACAGTCCCCCCAGCCCCACCCCACTGCCCAGCCTGTCCCCTGGGTCAGCCTCCCACGCCAACCCCCCACCCGTCACTCACCTGGGAAGGCTGGGGCCCCTCTCTTCCTCCTGGCCGGCCAGGCCTGGGTCCTCTGCTTCGAGCCGGGGCCCGGCCCCCCCCGGGGAGCCTTCCTCCCACTCCAGCTCCTCCTGGGCGAGGGAGGCAGCCGCCTGCCGGAGCCGTTCGGGGCTCAGCTTGGCCGGGATGCGCCAGAAGGATTCCTACGGGGGTGGAGGATGGGGGGGGTTAGTGCCAGGCACAGCCTGAAGGGGGCACTCAGCAGAGGGGGGTCCCAGGGCTTGTGCCCATGTCCCTGCCTCCCCCCTACTTGGAGTGCATCCTTTCCCCTCCCCCAGGGCACATACCAGTCCCCTTCACAACGCACAGGGTGTGTGTGTGTGGGGGGGGGGGTGTTAATTACCTGCTCGTTAGCTGGGGCCCGAACCCCGACCTTCCGCAGCAGCTTCTGGAACCCCTGGTTTTCCATGGCGTCCTCGTCCTCCTCCAAGAGCGGCACCAAGGGCACGGGGTGGGCGGTGCCTGGGGAGAGAGGGCGCCATGGGGATGAACCCATCCCACAGCCGGGGGGGGATCCTTTGAAACTGGGCAACGTCAAGTGGGGGCACTAGTGCCAGGGGTCCACGGGGGCACAGCGTACGGGAGAGATGCCCCGTGCGGAGGCCGTGGCCCCAAGGAGCAGCTCACCCCAGCCGGGATTGGGGTGCCCCATTCCACCCACCCCCAGGAGGGAACCCACCCATCCACGAAGAACCTCCCCCTGCAGCTCTGCCGCTGTCAGTCCCCCTCCCAGCCCCGATCCTTCCCCCTCTTGTCCTCACCGTCTTCCTCCCGGTCCTCGGCCGCTCGGTTCAGGCAGTTCTGAAGCCATCGCAAGGAGCCAGCCAGGCCTGCGGGCACAAGGGTGGGCGGGGTTGAGAGACGGCCCCCGGGAAAGGGGGGACAACGCCGCACTGGTTCCCAGCAGGCCGTGGGGCCAGGGTGGCCTCAGCCCAGAGCTCATGGGGGAGACGGGGCTGGGCTGAACACGGGCGCGGTCCCTTTAAGGAGCTGTGGGGCTGCGTTCTCTGGGGTTCGGGGACAGGCCTTAACCCCTGTGTGTCTGGGCTGGGGAGCCATTCCCTGCCCCCCATCCGCCCCCAACAGAGACCCAGCGGCCCAAGTTGAGCAGCAGCCCACATGCCCCACCCCACAGCTCCTGGGTTCTCCCCAGGGCAGCGGGAGGCGCTCACGGGCGCAGTCCCCTCCCTCCCCCCGCCACTGGGGGAGCCAGCGCTCTCCTCACCTCCCTGCCTCAGGCGGCGCGCTAGGCTCTGCACGTCCCGCTCCGGCACCGCCTGGTTCTCGCTGCCCTGCTCCTGGCGCCCCTCCGCGGCCCTGCCCCCTTCCTCCCAGGCTGCCTCCTCCTCCTCCTCGCTGTCGCTCTCCTCCTCTTCGGAGTCCTCCCGGCCGGCTGCACCCCCCCGGGGATCTGTCCTCGCCCTGGAAGGGATGGGAGTCACAGTAAAGCCCTATGCCAAGAGCGGGGGGGGTCCTGCCCAGGCGCCACCAGGGGGAGGAGCTGGGTATGAGGGCGCCCAGCCTAGACTCAGGGCAGCATCTGATCATAAAGGAGTAGAGTCCAGGTTAGAGCCAGGATGGGGAGTGAGGGGGCATTAGGAGCTAGGACTCCTGGGTTCTATCCCCAGATTTGCCACTGACTCAACATGCGAGTCAGGCCCCCGCAGCTCTGTGCCTCAGTTTCCCCCTACATACAATTTGGAGCCCGCCCTCGGGACAGGGCATGGCTAGAGATGGATCAGGGTCTATAAACTGCTTGGAGACCCTCCAGAGAAGCCCGCAGCAGCTGCTGAGCTGGGAGCTATCGGCTTGGCTGAGGAAAGAGCAGCCTCCCACATTTGGGAAGGGATCCCCGGGGCAGGGAGGGCGCCCTCAGACCTCCCCACCCCCCGCAATGGGGGCAATGGAGCTGTGTCCCCACCAGCAGAGGACACCCCCCACCCCACATACACACGCAGTGCCATACCATGCCAGGCAGGCCAGCCTTCCTCTTGCGTTTTTTGTACAGCTCCTTGCGTTCTGCCACCAGCCCCAGGCTCAGCAGCTTCTCCACGACCCGGGCTTTGGAGCGCTTGGCCGTGAGGTGCTTCAGGATGTTACCCAGGATATCTGCCAGGGGGGGGCAGAGAGATTCTGCATCAGCAAGGGAGCCCCTTTATTACACTGGGCGCAGGGATACGAGGGGTGTGAGGAGGTTAATGAGTCCCAGCCAATCAGAGACCCTTCCCCTGTTCTGCCCTGCCACCCCCGGTCCCCTGCTCACCGTCGGCACCCTGGAACTCCTCGAAGAGCCGCTGCAGCTCCAGCTCCTGCTCCTCCGTCCACAGCACCAGATGCGTCCCCTTCCTGGCCAGAACACGGGCGCTCATGGGCAGGAGGGACTCCCAGCCCCCATGCCCCCCAACCATGGATCGCCCCGCGCGGGGACAGGGAGGGACTCCCTGAGGGTCACGGAGCATCAGTGACCGAGCCGAGAATGGGACCCAGGAGTCCTGGCTCCGAGACCTCCTCTCCCCCCTATACCACTGGACCCCTCTCCGCTCCCAAAGGCAGGACTAGAACCCAGGAGTCCTGGCTCTTCGTCCCTGCCCCCGCAGTGCCCACCTTCCCATGGATACCCTCCCTCCCCCGCCCGCCATTCAGCTCCCGAGAGGCGGGGGGGGGGGCACCCACCTCTCCCGCGGGAAATCCCTCGCGCTCTCGGCCAGCCCCAGCTGCACCAGCTGCTTGACAACCTGCTTCCGGGTCCGGCCGGGAGCCCGCAGGTGGGCGAGGATGCTGCCCATGACGTCCGCGCCTGGGGAGAGGCCAGGGCGTGGTTATGAGAAACGCCCCCCCCCCCCCCCCCCCCACCCCCCCCCCCGCTTCCCTGTCCCCCACCCCCAGAGCAGGGCTGGGAGCCTGGGACCCCGTTAGTCATCCCTCACCCCTCCGGTCATCAGCCTTGTACACGGGCTGCCTTGACACAGGGGGCAGCTGGTACGCTGGAGGAGGTTTGTGAGCGGCCCTGGGGCAGCTACCACAGCGAGGTGTTGTGAGGCCCCACAGGCTGCAGGGCAGGGGGGACAGCGCCCCCGCACTTATCTGGACTGTACCCTGGTACGTCACACAGCCCTTGCTGTACAGATGGGGAAACTGAGGCACCAGGAAGGGTGAAATAGTTCAAGGTCAACGTGGCAAAAGCAGGGATGGAACCCGGGAGTTCCAGGCCCCACTGTTCCAACCACTAGCCCCCACTCCCCTCTCAGAGCTGGGACAGAACCCAGGAGTCCTGGCCTGGCCCAGTGAGTCTTGGGCAGCACTCCCGAATCCAGAGGCCCTGGCGGGTCAC
Source organism: Dermatemys mawii (assembly GCA_007922305.1). Lineage (NCBI taxonomy): Eukaryota > Metazoa > Chordata > Testudines > Dermatemydidae > Dermatemys > Dermatemys mawii. The sequence goes on from ML679911.1 coordinate 8,781, forward strand.
TAAGACGACAGCTGGTACCTTCCACTCCCTTGTATTTCAGGTATAGCTCCCGCAGTTCCTCCTCCTCCTGCGGGGTCCACTTGGGAGCCCTCCGGGCACCAGAGCTGGGGGAAGCAGAGACCCAGTGAGATGCTGCTGGAATTGGAGACCCACCCTCCCTGGCCGGGACCCGCAGCACATGGGGTGGGGGAGGAGGGACGCCTGGCTGTGGGGTCACCGTCTTGCAAGCCAGCCTTAAATGGGGTACCAGTGTCCCTCCCCCGAGCGCAGGGCCTCCTGAGGCTTGTGTGCAGCCGGTGTCAGGGCGATGCCCCTGCCCTAGCACAGTGTGCCCTGCGCCAGGGGAAACAGAGCATAACCTAGAGCGGCCCCAAGTCTGCTTTCAGAAGCAGCAGGCAGGGCCAAGAATAGGGGTCACACGGAGGGGGCTTAGACCCTTCACCCCCACCCTGTCCTCAGCTGGCAGGCCCCAGCCCAGACTCACCCATCTCCTTCCTGCAGTGAGCCGTAGCCCTCTGTCATCTCTCGCACGGTGGCCGTGCTCTTCCAGAACAGCAACTCCACATAGACCTTCTTGTTGGTGGCTGCCAGGGCAAAGAACCTGCCCAGGACATACTTGGCAAAGGTCACCAGCTCCTGGGGAGGCAGGGGTGGGAGTGGGGGCAGGGGGGGGAGTTAGAGGCCTCACGGCACCACAAACACCCCCCTCTCCCCAGCACCAAACTGGGGACCTTCTGGACTGAATGCACGGGCCTGGACCGCTTGAGCCAACAGAGCAGCTCCGCTAGGGGGCAGCAGTAGCAGGGCTGTTGTCTCCATAGCTGGAGTGTAATGGGCAAGCCCAGCGCAAGTGACAGAGGGGAGGGGAAGATTCTGCATGGCATCATGGGTATTCTCTGCTTCCCTGTAGAGAGCAGGGCTCAGCTCAGAGCAGCCCTAAGGCTGCTCTAACTGACGGACCACATAGGTTCAAGGTCTCTCTCGCCCGGCATTGGCTGTTCCCGGCTGGCTGGTTGGCAAAGGGCGGGCCCTGCCTGGGCCGGCTCCCCCGGCACCCCCTCACCTTGTAGGCCGCGGCGGAGGGATCGCTGAGGAGGCGATTGAAGATGCAGAAGACGGAGAGCTGGAAGAGCAGGGCCTCCATCTTGAGGTCGTAGACGAGGCGATGCAGCATCTTGGCCACGCAGTGGTTGGTGTGGGCGCTGTTCTGCCGGTAGCCCCGAAGTAGCAGGACGTAGGCCTTGACCACACTGGCGCTGGCAAACCTGCTCCCCCAACCCCCGACACACAGGTGAATGAGCGAAGGATCATGGGATAGCTCAGTCAAGGGACGGGGCCCCTTCAACATCTCTTCCCCCTCAAGAGGCAGGGATCAGCCTCCCTGGACCCAATGGGGAAACTGAGGCACAGAGCAGGAAAACAACTTGCTCAATGCCACACAGAGCCAGGAATAGAACCCAGGAGTCCTGCCTGCCCCCCAAGTCCCTCCACATGCCCAAGAGTCATCCCGCACGGCGACAGTGTCTGCCAGCCGAAGCAGGCAGCACGGCCAGGAGACTCAGTGGCCCACCGTTAGGATCCAGGGCACCTCGACCTACATTGGGGTGGGGGGGGGCGCTCATGAGCCCCACTGGACTCCTGGGGAGAGCGTGTCCCAGCCCTGCCGCCCTGACCTGACACCCCCCCCCCCCCCCCGGGCACCCCCCCCCCCGTTGCAGATAATCCAGGAAGTTGAACTCTTTCTCCGACACCTGGACAGACGCCAGTTCCTCCTCCACCTCCTCTTCCTCCTCCTCCTCCTCCTCCTCCTCCCCCGGCTCCTCGCCCTCGGGTGCCGCTTGCCCTGCGATTTCCAGACACCCCAGGATGACGGGGAGGCGGCGCCCCCAGACACGGGAGGCCTCCCAGGCAGTTGACGGGAGCACACGCGGCCGGCTCCTTACCCCGGGGCTGCCCACTCATCGCCACCTCTCGGAGGGGCCTGCCCACGCCCAGCCTGGGCACTCTAGGGTTAAGCGGGCACCGGGCTCCCAGCTGAGCCAGGGGCGGGGGGAATGGCTGGACCGAGGTGTCCGGAGGCCAGGCGGGAGCCGTCAGGCTGGGGGGGCGGGGGGCACTGGGGTGATAGGAGAAGAGCCCCCCACCCCCCCCCGCCAGGCAAGGGTACTCACGAGGAAGAGGAGCGAAGAGAATCTGTCTCAGGAGCTGGATCTCCTCTTCCAGGGCCGCCTGCGGGGAGCCGAACACGTCCTGTTCGGGCCACACCTCCCTGGGAAGGGGACGCAGACAGGTCGAGGCGCTGGGGAAGCGAGCGGCGCCCCCGCCGGCGCCCCAGCCCCCACCCCCCCCACCACCGTGCCGGTGGCAGTACCTGGCGGAGCGGAGCAGGGTCAGGGCGGCCGGTGCCCGGCGGCCCAGTAGGCTGTCCTGGATCCGCAGCATGGCCTCCGCTCGCTGCTCCTCCACCGGGGTCTCCGAGGCAGCGTCGAAGGGGAGCACGTCGTCCGGGAGGGGCTCAGCCCCCTGGCGGGATGGGGTGGGGGAAGATGGGGTAACTCATTCCCTGGCAGGGAGGGGCAATATCCAGCCCTGTCCTCAGAGGTACCACAGGACAGCAGCATGTCCCACTGGCGGGCTGGCCCCAGGCAGGGGGGCACCTGCCCACTGAGCCCAGCCCCCCAGAGAATGCCACTTGCCTCCACTGAACCAAGCCCCCCCCAACCTTTACTGGGCTCAGCCCCCCCATGGATTCAGCCCACCTTGGCCCCCAGGGACGGGCGCATGTCCTGCCCCCCAACACTATGGGGATACAGCTGCCCCCCTCCTACCTGGGCACAGGCGCCGAGCTGCTCCGTCAGGCTGGCCCACAGCTCCTCCAGCTCCTGGGGGGCACGGGGCTGGGTGGGGTGGGGCGCCCGGCTGGCCCGGGGCTGCTTCTTCCTCCTCACCCTTTTGCTCTGCGGGGAGGAGATGGCGTGGTCGGAGGCCTCCCCAGTGCTCCCCCCCCGTACGGCTGGGAGACCCCAGGCCACAAGGACCAAACCCCCTGCCCCACAGGAAGGCGAGCTTCTGGCACCCCCTGCTGGCCACCAGGAGTGACTGTGAGGTAAGGGAGAGCTGGCCACAGCTGTGGGGAGAAAATGGGGCAAACCAGGGGCCAGCTCCGCTCCCCCTGTACCTACCTGGGGCGGGGGAAAAGAGAGGGGTTAGCACGGCCCCTGGGTCAGATCAGGGCACATTCCCCTGTCCAAGGGGGGCAGATAAGCAGATGACCTTCCCCAGACACAGCCCCCGCAAAGCTTCCTCCACCCCCTCGGCTACCTGCACCACCAGGTTGTTCCTGCCCCGGCAGAAGGCCTCCAGCATCTTGAGGAAGAGGTGGGTGGTCTCCACCAGGTCCCGCAGGAAGGAGCGGGGCTGGCGGCTCGCCTCGAACTTGCGGAAGAGCGCGAGGAAGAGCTCCCGGTACTCCATCAGGTAGAAGATGTTATCTGGTGAGGGGAGGGGGGAAAACACGTGTCACAGCGAGGGAGGGGGAGCAAGCGCCCCGGCCTAGCCCAGGGGCAGCGCCCACCAGGCAAGAGAGCTGACACAGGACAGGTGGGGCTGGGCAGACTAGGGGAGTGACGTCGTGGGGGTTGCACTCACTCTTAATGATCTTGCTGCTGTCCCGCACGGCCTCGTCCGGGGAGTGATCCATCTCCTGCACCGTGGTCAGCAGCTCCCGGTAGGCCTTCAGGGCCAGGTGCATTCTGGGCACAGAGCAGAGGCTGGTCAAGAGGTTGTCCCCGCACCCACCCACCCCCCCGAGCCAGCAGCATTTGGCACCTGGGTGGGGGTGGGACACAGTGTCCCTGGCCCCCCGGGGTAGGGTAACATGGTAGGTGACAGGTAGAGGGTGAAGGGAGTCAGCCAAGGGCGTCCAGAGTTGAGAACTGGGGAAAGAACCCAGGCATCCTGGTTCTAGCCCCACTCCCTTCTCTAAGCCACTGGACCCCTCCTTCCCCTCCCGGAACGAGGGATAGAACCCAGGAGTCCTAGCTCCCAGCCCCCCAGCTCTAAACACTAAACCACACTCCTTCCCTCCACAGGGCTGCTCCGGTCCCATTCAGCGCCCCCCCCAGGCCCGGTGGAGGGGGCGACCGGGCTCCCTGCTCACCGCCTGGCCCACGACGTGGCCTCCTTCCTGTCCAGGAGCATGGCCTCGTAGTAGGCAGTGAGGTTCTGCTCGATGAAGTGGAAGGTGCGGACGCTGACCGTCTCGCACACCAGCTCGGGCCGGAAGTGCCGCCCGCGGTTGAAGGCCATGAAGAAGGCCATGGCCCACAGGTAGTAGGTCTCGTCGCGCTGCTGGCTCTTCTCCCGAAGCAGCTGGTCCTGGGGGGCACAGACAGGGTGATGGGGGGCCAGTGGGGATTCTCCTGCCCGGCCCCCCATCACCCTCCCATGCTGCTCCAGGGATTGGAGTGATGCTGAATAGCCAACCCCTGAGCTGCCCCCCGGAAGGCAGGGGAAGCTGCCCAGCCAGGGGTCAGAGGCTCCCGGCAGGAGGGGCCGGTGGGGGGCTGAGCTCCCCCACGCTCACCTTGACCAGGCGCATGAGGGGGTTGTAGCAGCTCTCCAGGAAGTCCCCGCAGAACTCCCGCAGAAAGAGGCGGACGTTGAGGGCCGAGCGCCGGCGCGGCTCTGCCTCCCGGGCCGGCTGCCTCCGCTTCGGGACCCGCCGCGGCTCCTTGCCCAGGTCGTGGCTGTGCTCCTTCAGCTGGGGGCGGGGGGGGGAAGAGTGAGGAGAGGAAACTCCCCCCCACAACGCCCCACAATCACTCTGTCCCAGATCACCGGCCCCCCCAGCGGTGACCCCTTCAGCGTCCCAGCCGCCAGGCACGTGGGATCCACACGGTCTCGGGCCACCACGGAGCAGCCTCTGCCGCCTTCCTGGGCCCCCCCAAGGGAGAGCCCCCACCTCCATCACCCCCCGCACCACATACCCAGAGCTCCCCTCCCCCCCGGGGAGACCGGCCAGGCGCCGGGGGAGGCACCTACATTGTGCAGCCCCTTGTGGAACACGAGGTCCCTGTCGCCGATGGATTTCAGCCCCTGCACCACGTAGGAGCCGCCGAACCGGGAGTGCCTGGGGGGGAGAGGGGTTGGGGTGAGCCGGGGGAGGGGGGAGATGAGCTGCAGCCCCCACAGAAGGCAGCAGCCTCCGGCAGAGGGGAGGGCGGTGCCCTCCGAACTGAGGGGCACGAGAAGGGTGGGCCTGAGCAGCTTCGGCACAGCTCGGTGCCCGGCAACCCCGACCCGCAGCCCCCTGCTAGCCCCGCCCTGGGCTCCCCCCAGCTCTGCCCGCACCCCTCTGCTAGCAGAAGCCCACTGCACCAAGAGCATGCCATGGAGATCTAGATGGCATATGGAGCCCCAAACCCACGTGGCCAGGCCGGTGTCAAACCCACTTCTCCGAGGGGAGGTGCGGACGAGGGCTGAACCCCCAACCCCCTTCTGCCCCGGAGCCAGCCGCAGCCCGCAGCTCACCTGCTCCCTCGCTGGAACGCCCGGCTCTTCCTCTCCGCCAGCTCCCTCTGCCGCAGCAGCTCCAGGTCCCTCACATCTGCCGCCTGCTCCTTGGCCGGGCGGGTCTGCCCCGCAGCTGCCAGACGCTCCGGATCCTGCCGGGACAGCAGGCTGTAACGCCCCCCCTACAACAGGCCTACATCTCCCAGGGGACACTGCTCCACGGGCCCGGGGGACTACATCTCCCAGCAAGCATTGCTCCACGAGGCAGGGTGAAGGAACCAGGTACTGCTGAGACCTCTTGGGGGTGGTGTGATGAGGCCAGCTGCCAGGGGCTCTCTGCTGGGATTCCCCCCCCCCCCCCCCCCCCCCGGTGGATTAATCCAGCCAGAGCCCAACCCCCCCCCCCCGCCGCCCCCCGGGGGGGGGGGGGGGCCCCCCACCACGCCGGCCCCCCCGCC
>ML679912.1:0-14727 GCA_007922305.1 Dermatemys mawii
GCCCCTCCCCCCATCGTCGGGCCCCCCAGAGCCAGCCCCGCCCCCCCTCACCTAGCCGGGCCGCTGCCTCTGCGCCAGCTCACAGCCCCCTTAAGGTTGCCGTGCCGGGCACCGCGCTGCCCTCCCGCCGCGCAGAGAGCCGCTCTTCCGGCGCTGGTTGGTGGAGAGGCGGGGCGGGACACGCCCCTCCGGGCAGCAGCGGCGGGAGGGGAGGCGCCGGGCGGAAAAGTCGAATCCGAAGCTGGAGCGGGCCGACCGACTTCCCATAAATTACGTCACCGAGAAGGCGAGGCCTGGGAAAGGGGGCGGGGCGGAAATGGGAAGAAGAGAGGGAAGGAGGGGGCGGGGCCTAGAGAAAAAGGGGAGGGGGAGGGGGCAGCAGGATGGGAGTGGGAGCAAGAGAGAAGGGGGAGGGGAGAGAGAAGGGGGAAGGTGGGGGGGAAGGGGAAGAGTGAGGGGGGAAGGGGAAGAGTGAGGGGGGGAGGGGGGGAACGAGAGAGAAGGGCAGTGTTGGGGAGCAGAGGGGAGCAGGGACGCCCAGAACCCACACACTGCACTGGGCCCAGGCACCGAATCAAGGGGACCAGACCTTCCCCCACTCGCTTGGAGCCAGAGATCACCTGCCTGCAGGTGGGGGGACCTGGCAGATGGCTGCTTTCAAGCCCTGCCCTTGCGTCCCTAGTGCTGGTCATCCGTGGATCTCAAAGCACTTGACAAGTTAGGATGAGGACCCAGGAGTTTGGGCTCTGACCGCCCCTGCTCTACCTGCTGTGCTCGCTCCCAGCCCGGAGCTAGGCATAGAACCCAGGAGTCCTGTCTCCAACTGCCCCATTCTAATTACTAGCCTGCACTTTCCCGACTGGTAACAAAACCCTGCGGATGTCCAGGAAGAGACTGAGAGGCTGCAGAAGCCGATTTGATCCCAGGGTCCATGACTCAAGTTGCAGCAGGGAAGGTCTAGGTTGGATATTAGGAGACACTATTTCCCTAGGAGGGTGGTGAAGCACAGGAATGGGTTACCTAGGGAGGTGGTGGAATCTCCTTCCTCAGAGGTTTTTAAGGCCCGGCTGGACAAAGCCCTGGCTGGGATGATTTAGTTGGGGTTGGTCCTGCTTTGAGCAGGGGGTTGGAGTGGAACCTCCTGAGGTCCCTTCCACCCCTGATGTTCTGTGATTCTAGGAGAAATTTGGCTGGCTGTCACCTTTGCAACCCGCCGGTCTTTAGACTCTTGGCAGCTGGCTGCCCTGGGTCAGGCTAACCTGGCAGGAGATATAATTCCCCTTATCAATTTCAAACACAGGCTCTCATGCTGTTTTGGCAAGTGGTGGGCGGGGTCCTTCCCTCCTCCCCAAAGCACTCTGCAGGGGGCTAGAAATTGGCCCAAACGACTCCAGCTCCCATGCCCACTGTGGCTGAGAGCCGGCCACCAGGACTGAGCTGAGACCCACCACACTCATTGCATGTGGCGGCCACAGCTTGGCCTGAAACTGGGCTGGTAGTGAGCCAGTTCCCCTCCCTGGAACCTCCCCCAGCTGCCCCCATCACAGACACCAGCACTGAGCTCAAAGACTGGGCAGTGCCCTGCTTTATCACATCCAGACAGAGGGCGGCATGAAGGAGCCAGCCGTGGTGACGGGATTGGAGGCGCGTGTGGGCAGGGGGGCGGATGGCTCCGCCGGCCGGAAGTAGTTGATCAGAGACCGCACGCCCGCTTTGACGGCCGGCCTCAGCCCCAGGCCTACGCCGAGGTCCACGTTGCCCCCTGCCCCACCCATGAGCATCACGAGGGCGTCGTAGCTGAGGTCTAGGGCCGCCTCGAGGCCCCGCTCCTTGGCCAGCTCTGTGCAGTTCCGGACGGCGTAGTAGATGCTGGTGCCCACGTTGTAGTAAGTGCTGACCACCGGCACCCACTCCAGCACACCGTGCACCTTCCGCTCCCGCTCGCTGCTACAGGCCTCCGGGTTCCCGCAGCGGGTCCTTCCCGCCCTGCGGCACTGGTGCAGCCAGGCCTGGGCCCCGCGGCCCGGCAGGGAGTAGGCGCCGTGTTGGCCGATCACCGAGAAGGAGGTGGGCCCGGCGGAGGTCATGCCGGCGCAGGCAGGCCCCAGCCTGTGGCAGGCCACGGCGGCGGCTGGGAAGGCGGTGTGGGTGCTGGCCACCGGGCCCAGCAGAAGGGAGCCACGGAGCTGGGCCAGGCCCGAGCAACGCCGCGGACCCACCCCTGCCAGCTGATCCATATTGAAGAGCAGGGCAGCCCTGCCTCCGCTGTCCTGCCTGGGGGTCCCTGGGGGTCCTGATAGCCCCAGCAGCAGCGCGTTGGTGTCATCCACCCCCACCGCCCCATAGAGCCGCAGCACCAGCCCCTCGGCCTGGCGGGGGCAGCCGGCCCCGTGGAGGGAGAGAGCTAAGGCCGCGCTGGCCAGGGTCTGGGGCAGCGGCGGGAGCTGAGAGAAACCCTCCAGGGCCTCGGGCAGCAAGTCCTGGCAGGACACCCTGACCCCTGGGAGCCCCAGCTGGGGAAGCCGCCCCGAGAGGGAGTCAAGCAAGTCCCTGGCCGCAGCCTGATGGGAGCTGGGCATGTCGGGAGAAGCGGGGAGTGGGGCGACTTCCGTTCCTGGGGGCTGGATGGTCCCCGCGGTGCCTCCCGGGGGGGCTGTGGGGGGCAGCCGGTGCCCATGGAGCTCATGGGCCAGCAGGAGCAGGCAGAGGCCGAGAAGTGGCTGGTTCATGGTGGTCCGGGTCCTTCGGGAGCGCAGCACCGACCCTGCTGAAGGGGACACGTCACAGACACTCGAATCCGGAGCCGCTCCCCGCAGCAGGGGACCCTCCCGCAGGGGATGCCGGCTACTGGCACAACCTGGCTTTGACCTTTGGATCCCGGGGTTCAAACGCCCGCTGCCTGAGTGGCATGGGAGACTGCAGGTCAGGGTGACCGCAGAGCTGTGGGGGGCAGCGTGGCCTAGTGAATACAGCGCTGGCCTGGAACTGGGGAGGCCTGGCTTCTGTTCCCAGCTCGGCCCAGGCCTCAGTTTCCCCACTGTAACGCACTTTGGAGGTCTGCAGCAGGACATGCGAGTGAAGAACCAGGAGTCGTTATCACGGGGTGGGGGCGGGGGGGTGTCAAGGCCTGGGGGAGCAGGTGGCTGCAGGTTGGGACTGAGGGGCAGCAGTCGTCCCTGTGAATCCCCAAGGGTGCCCTGGGGGGGGGGGGGAGAGTAGGTTCCTCCAACATATGAGAGTTCAGGCCGCAAAGCAGGTCCCCATTCCCCACTCTTGCCGCAGCTGCACTAAACCTGGGGTTGGGGGGAGACACAGATAACACACCAGGGTGGAATTCTCCCCCCGCCCCCAGGGAACAGTGACACAGGTGGGCATCACTCTGACCATTCCCATGTGGCATGGAGCCCCACCCCCCGGCAACAGCAGCAGCCCAGGGCAGGGTGCAAATCAGCCCCTCCAGCTCAGTCACAGGCAACTTCCAGTCCCACGCAAACGGGGCATCCTCCCCCCTCGCCCAGCTCAGTGGCACGGATTTGCACGCCACTGTGACAGAGCTCCCCAACCCCGCTCCCTGCTGGGGTTTGGCGCCTGACATTGGTGCGAAGGCCTCGTGTAAACGTGCAGCAGCCCCAGGTAGGGAGAGCCTAGGGACAACACTCTGCCACAGGGGGGGTTACAGTCTCCGCTCACCTGGGCGTGGAGGAGATCAGGAGCTCCAGGCACCGGGGGAAGGGCAGGAGGCCTGGCCCAGAGCCTGTCTGGCTTCTTTTATAGCTGGCCTAGGGGAGGCCCCCAGCCAGGTGATCTCCTATCAGGCAGCTGATTGCAACAGCCTGGGCCCTCGAGCCCCCTTCCCAGGGGAACATGCTCCATCTCTGCAGCAGGGCCTTGGCTGGGGCTGGCCCCTGGGGGGGCCCTGCTGGCCCTGGCACGCGGACCACGGGGCAGGCAGACACAGGTTAAGGTGGGGACCACGAGAACCAGGGAGCCAAGGCAGCAGCCCTGGGAGGGGAGGACAGCAAGGGCCAAGGGATCTGGGTGAGGCCAGTGTGGGTGTTGCCCCTGCACGTAGAGGCGGAACCCAGGAGTCCTGGCCCCCCTCCCAGCCCCCAGAGTCCTGGCCCGCCCCACACCACTGCAGCAGGGAGACAGGGGAAGTTGAGTCCATTTTATTTTGGCCTTTGCCCATTTGCAATGACACAGCAAACAAACCGGGGAATGGGGGGCGGGGTCCTGTTGGAAGTCAAAGGGGGCTGGGGGGATGAGGAATGGGAATGGGGGGCCCCAGCACTCCCCCCCACAGTGCAGCCTAGTGTGGGGAGGGCAGTCCAAGGCGACGTACGGGGTTGGGGGGTTATCTGGCTGGGCCCTTTTAATCCTCCTCCTCTTCCTCTATCCGCAGGCGCTTCCTCCGGCTGGGGGGCCGTGTCCCCTCCCCGTCAGAGTTGGGGTCTAGCTGAGCTGAAAGGGAGAACAGACAAGGGACCTCAGGGCTGAGTCCCTGACCCCGCTCCCAGCTCAGCCCCCTCCACCCCCCATTCCCCTCAGGCCACCCCCCTGCGCCCCCCTCCAGGAATGACCCATTTTACTCAGACAGAGGCTATTTCCCCCCCTGCCCCCAAGAGCAGGAGGCACCTGGGGCCCCACTTGGCTCTGCCCCTGGGGTGCCCCAGGAGGGCAGCTGCCCCCAGTGCCCATCCCCCACAGTGTGGGGGGGGGGAGGGGAGCTCTTGCACCCAGGGCCAGCCAGGCTATAGGGAGGGGCAGAGGAAGGCGTTTGGAGACCTCGGCTTTCAGGGTCCTCGTCCTCGTCATCACTGTGGATCACGCGGCTCCGCTTGGGGCCCAGCTGCGACTGGACAGGAGGGTCCCTGCAATGACGGCGGAAGGGATTAGGGGCAACCCTGGCACCCCCCACCCCCAGCCCAGCCCCACATCTTATGAACACTAGACCTCAACCCCCCTGGATGGGACATCATTAGCTGTTAGAGATGGGGAAACTGAGGCACGGCGGGGCAGGGCTTTCCCTAGGGAGCAGGGAGTCAGAGAGACAAACAGAACCCAGGAGTCCTGGCTCCCAGGTCCCCCTCGCTCCACCCCACCAGGCCCCACTCCCCCTCCCAAAGCCAGGGACAGAACCCAGGAGTCCTGTGTGGGCACAAAGCCTAGGAAGGGGGATGGGGGGTTACCACCCCTGACTCTCACCTCTCCAGATCAGACCCCGGGGACATGGGTGGGTGCTCCGGGCCAGGTGTTTCCTCCTCTGAAATGGGATGAGAAAGTGAAAGCACCAGTGTGTGTGTTGGGGACTGAGCAACACAACAGTCCCCCCAGCCCCACCCCACTGCCCAGCCTGTCCCCTGGGTCAGCCTCCCACGCCAACCCCCCACCCGTCACTCACCTGGGAAGGCTGGGGCCCCTCTCTTCCTCCTGGCCGGCCAGGCCTGGGTCCTCTGCTTCGAGCCGGGGCCCGGCCCCCCCGGGGAGCCTTCCTCCCACTCCAGCTCCTCCTGGGCGAGGGAGGCAGCCGCCTGCCGGAGCCGTTCGGGGCTCAGCTTGGCCGGGATGCGCCAGAAGGATTCCTACGGGGGTGGAGGATGGGGGGGTTAGTGCCAGGCACAGCCTGAAGGGGGCACTCAGCAGAGGGGGGTCCCAGGGCTTGTGCCCATGTCCCTGCCTCCCCCCTACTTGGAGTGCATCCTTTCCCCTCCCCCAGGGCACATACCAGTCCCCTTCACAACGCACAGGGTGTGTGTGTGTGGGGGGGGGGGTGTTAATTACCTGCTCGTTAGCTGGGGCCCGAACCCCGACCTTCCGCAGCAGCTTCTGGAACCCCTGGTTTTCCATGGCGTCCTCGTCCTCCTCCAAGAGCGGCACCAAGGGCACGGGGTGGGCGGTGCCTGGGGAGAGAGGGCGCCATGGGGATGAACCCATCCCACAGCCGGGGGGGATCCTTTGAAACTGGGCAACGTCAAGTGGGGGCACTAGTGCCAGGGGTCCACGGGGGCACAGCGTACGGGAGAGATGCCCCGTGCGGAGGCCGTGGCCCCAAGGAGCAGCTCACCCCAGCCGGGATTGGGGTGCCCCATTCCACCCACCCCCAGGAGGGAACCCACCCATCCACGAAGAACCTCCCCCTGCAGCTCTGCCGCTGTCAGTCCCCCTCCCAGCCCCGATCCTTCCCCCTCTTGTCCTCACCGTCTTCCTCCCGGTCCTCGGCCGCTCGGTTCAGGCAGTTCTGAAGCCATCGCAAGGAGCCAGCCAGGCCTGCGGGCACAAGGGTGGGCGGGGTTGAGAGACGGCCCCCGGGAAAGGGGGGACAACGCCGCACTGGTTCCCAGCAGGCCGTGGGGCCAGGGTGGCCTCAGCCCAGAGCTCATGGGGGAGACGGGGCTGGGCTGAACACGGGCGCGGTCCCTTTAAGGAGCTGTGGGGCTGCGTTCTCTGGGGTTCGGGGACAGGCCTTAACCCCTGTGTGTCTGGGCTGGGGAGCCATTCCCTGCCCCCCATCCGCCCCCAACAGAGACCCAGCGGCCCAAGTTGAGCAGCAGCCCACATGCCCCACCCCACAGCTCCTGGGTTCTCCCCAGGGCAGCGGGAGGCGCTCACGGGCGCAGTCCCCTCCCTCCCCCCGCCACTGGGGGAGCCAGCGCTCTCCTCACCTCCCTGCCTCAGGCGGCGCGCTAGGCTCTGCACGTCCCGCTCCGGCACCGCCTGGTTCTCGCTGCCCTGCTCCTGGCGCCCCTCCGCGGCCCTGCCCCCTTCCTCCCAGGCTGCCTCCTCCTCCTCCTCGCTGTCGCTCTCCTCCTCTTCGGAGTCCTCCCGGCCGGCTGCACCCCCCGGGGATCTGTCCTCGCCCTGGAAGGGATGGGAGTCACAGTAAAGCCCTATGCCAAGAGCGGGGGGGTCCTGCCCAGGCGCCACCAGGGGGAGGAGCTGGGTATGAGGGCGCCCAGCCTAGACTCAGGGCAGCATCTGATCATAAAGGAGTAGAGTCCAGGTTAGAGCCAGGATGGGGAGTGAGGGGGCATTAGGAGCTAGGACTCCTGGGTTCTATCCCCAGATTTGCCACTGACTCAACATGCGAGTCAGGCCCCCGCAGCTCTGTGCCTCAGTTTCCCCCTACATACAATTTGGAGCCCGCCCTCGGGACAGGGCATGGCTAGAGATGGATCAGGGTCTATAAACTGCTTGGAGACCCTCCAGAGAAGCCCGCAGCAGCTGCTGAGCTGGGAGCTATCGGCTTGGCTGAGGAAAGAGCAGCCTCCCACATTTGGGAAGGGATCCCCGGGGCAGGGAGGGCGCCCTCAGACCTCCCCACCCCCCGCAATGGGGGCAATGGAGCTGTGTCCCCACCAGCAGAGGACACCCCCCACCCCACATACACACGCAGTGCCATACCATGCCAGGCAGGCCAGCCTTCCTCTTGCGTTTTTTGTACAGCTCCTTGCGTTCTGCCACCAGCCCCAGGCTCAGCAGCTTCTCCACGACCCGGGCTTTGGAGCGCTTGGCCGTGAGGTGCTTCAGGATGTTACCCAGGATATCTGCCAGGGGGGGCAGAGAGATTCTGCATCAGCAAGGGAGCCCCTTTATTACACTGGGCGCAGGGATACGAGGGGTGTGAGGAGGTTAATGAGTCCCAGCCAATCAGAGACCCTTCCCCTGTTCTGCCCTGCCACCCCCGGTCCCCTGCTCACCGTCGGCACCCTGGAACTCCTCGAAGAGCCGCTGCAGCTCCAGCTCCTGCTCCTCCGTCCACAGCACCAGATGCGTCCCCTTCCTGGCCAGAACACGGGCGCTCATGGGCAGGAGGGACTCCCAGCCCCCATGCCCCCCAACCATGGATCGCCCCGCGCGGGGACAGGGAGGGACTCCCTGAGGGTCACGGAGCATCAGTGACCGAGCCGAGAATGGGACCCAGGAGTCCTGGCTCCGAGACCTCCTCTCCCCCCTATACCACTGGACCCCTCTCCGCTCCCAAAGGCAGGACTAGAACCCAGGAGTCCTGGCTCTTCGTCCCTGCCCCCGCAGTGCCCACCTTCCCATGGATACCCTCCCTCCCCCGCCCGCCATTCAGCTCCCGAGAGGCGGGGGGGGGGGCACCCACCTCTCCCGCGGGAAATCCCTCGCGCTCTCGGCCAGCCCCAGCTGCACCAGCTGCTTGACAACCTGCTTCCGGGTCCGGCCGGGAGCCCGCAGGTGGGCGAGGATGCTGCCCATGACGTCCGCGCCTGGGGAGAGGCCAGGGCGTGGTTATGAGAAACGCCCCCCCGCCCCCGCCGCCATCCCCGCTCCCTGCTTCCCTGTCCCCCACCCCCAGAGCAGGGCTGGGAGCCTGGGACCCCGTTAGTCATCCCTCACCCCTCCGGTCATCAGCCTTGTACACGGGCTGCCTTGACACAGGGGGCAGCTGGTACGCTGGAGGAGGTTTGTGAGCGGCCCTGGGGCAGCTACCACAGCGAGGTGTTGTGAGGCCCCACAGGCTGCAGGGCAGGGGGGACAGCGCCCCCGCACTTATCTGGACTGTACCCTGGTACGTCACACAGCCCTTGCTGTACAGATGGGGAAACTGAGGCACCAGGAAGGGTGAAATAGTTCAAGGTCAACGTGGCAAAAGCAGGGATGGAACCCGGGAGTTCCAGGCCCCACTGTTCCAACCACTAGCCCCCACTCCCCTCTCAGAGCTGGGACAGAACCCAGGAGTCCTGGCCTGGCCCAGTGAGTCTTGGGCAGCACTCCCGAATCCAGAGGCCCTGGCGGGTCACTAAGACGACAGCTGGTACCTTCCACTCCCTTGTATTTCAGGTATAGCTCCCGCAGTTCCTCCTCCTCCTGCGGGGTCCACTTGGGAGCCCTCCGGGCACCAGAGCTGGGGGAAGCAGAGACCCAGTGAGATGCTGCTGGAATTGGAGACCCACCCTCCCTGGCCGGGACCCGCAGCACATGGGGTGGGGGAGGAGGGACGCCTGGCTGTGGGGTCACCGTCTTGCAAGCCAGCCTTAAATGGGGTACCAGTGTCCCTCCCCCGAGCGCAGGGCCTCCTGAGGCTTGTGTGCAGCCGGTGTCAGGGCGATGCCCCTGCCCTAGCACAGTGTGCCCTGCGCCAGGGGAAACAGAGCATAACCTAGAGCGGCCCCAAGTCTGCTTTCAGAAGCAGCAGGCAGGGCCAAGAATAGGGGTCACACGGAGGGGGCTTAGACCCTTCACCCCCACCCTGTCCTCAGCTGGCAGGCCCCAGCCCAGACTCACCCATCTCCTTCCTGCAGTGAGCCGTAGCCCTCTGTCATCTCTCGCACGGTGGCCGTGCTCTTCCAGAACAGCAACTCCACATAGACCTTCTTGTTGGTGGCTGCCAGGGCAAAGAACCTGCCCAGGACATACTTGGCAAAGGTCACCAGCTCCTGGGGAGGCAGGGGTGGGAGTGGGGGCAGGGGGGGAGTTAGAGGCCTCACGGCACCACAAACACCCCCCTCTCCCCAGCACCAAACTGGGGACCTTCTGGACTGAATGCACGGGCCTGGACCGCTTGAGCCAACAGAGCAGCTCCGCTAGGGGGCAGCAGTAGCAGGGCTGTTGTCTCCATAGCTGGAGTGTAATGGGCAAGCCCAGCGCAAGTGACAGAGGGGAGGGGAAGATTCTGCATGGCATCATGGGTATTCTCTGCTTCCCTGTAGAGAGCAGGGCTCAGCTCAGAGCAGCCCTAAGGCTGCTCTAACTGACGGACCACATAGGTTCAAGGTCTCTCTCGCCCGGCATTGGCTGTTCCCGGCTGGCTGGTTGGCAAAGGGCGGGCCCTGCCTGGGCCGGCTCCCCCGGCACCCCCTCACCTTGTAGGCCGCGGCGGAGGGATCGCTGAGGAGGCGATTGAAGATGCAGAAGACGGAGAGCTGGAAGAGCAGGGCCTCCATCTTGAGGTCGTAGACGAGGCGATGCAGCATCTTGGCCACGCAGTGGTTGGTGTGGGCGCTGTTCTGCCGGTAGCCCCGAAGTAGCAGGACGTAGGCCTTGACCACACTGGCGCTGGCAAACCTGCTCCCCCAACCCCCGACACACAGGTGAATGAGCGAAGGATCATGGGATAGCTCAGTCAAGGGACGGGGCCCCTTCAACATCTCTTCCCCCTCAAGAGGCAGGGATCAGCCTCCCTGGACCCAATGGGGAAACTGAGGCACAGAGCAGGAAAACAACTTGCTCAATGCCACACAGAGCCAGGAATAGAACCCAGGAGTCCTGCCTGCCCCCCAAGTCCCTCCACATGCCCAAGAGTCATCCCGCACGGCGACAGTGTCTGCCAGCCGAAGCAGGCAGCACGGCCAGGAGACTCAGTGGCCCACCGTTAGGATCCAGGGCACCTCGACCTACATTGGGGTGGGGGGGGCGCTCATGAGCCCCACTGGACTCCTGGGGAGAGCGTGTCCCAGCCCTGCCGCCCTGACCTGACACCCCCCCCCGCCCTCGTGCATCCCCCTCACCGTTTCAGATAATCCAGGAAGTTGAACTCTTTCTCCGACACCTGGACAGACGCCAGTTCCTCCTCCACCTCCTCTTCCTCCTCCTCCTCCTCCTCCTCCTCCCCCGGCTCCTCGCCCTCGGGTGCCGCTTGCCCTGCGATTTCCAGACACCCCAGGATGACGGGGAGGCGGCGCCCCCAGACACGGGAGGCCTCCCAGGCAGTTGACGGGAGCACACGCGGCCGGCTCCTTACCCCGGGGCTGCCCACTCATCGCCACCTCTCGGAGGGGCCTGCCCACGCCCAGCCTGGGCACTCTAGGGTTAAGCGGGCACCGGGCTCCCAGCTGAGCCAGGGGCGGGGGGAATGGCTGGACCGAGGTGTCCGGAGGCCAGGCGGGAGCCGTCAGGCTGGGGGGCGGGGGGCACTGGGGTGATAGGAGAAGAGCCCCCCACCCCCCCCCCGCCAGGCAAGGGTACTCACGAGGAAGAGGAGCGAAGAGAATCTGTCTCAGGAGCTGGATCTCCTCTTCCAGGGCCGCCTGCGGGGAGCCGAACACGTCCTGTTCGGGCCACACCTCCCTGGGAAGGGGACGCAGACAGGTCGAGGCGCTGGGGAAGCGAGCGGCGCCCCCGCCGGCGCCCCAGCCCCCACCCCCCCACCACCGTGCCGGTGGCAGTACCTGGCGGAGCGGAGCAGGGTCAGGGCGGCCGGTGCCCGGCGGCCCAGTAGGCTGTCCTGGATCCGCAGCATGGCCTCCGCTCGCTGCTCCTCCACCGGGGTCTCCGAGGCAGCGTCGAAGGGGAGCACGTCGTCCGGGAGGGGCTCAGCCCCCTGGCGGGATGGGGTGGGGGAAGATGGGGTAACTCATTCCCTGGCAGGGAGGGGCAATATCCAGCCCTGTCCTCAGAGGTACCACAGGACAGCAGCATGTCCCACTGGCGGGCTGGCCCCAGGCAGGGGGGCACCTGCCCACTGAGCCCAGCCCCCCAGAGAATGCCACTTGCCTCCACTGAACCAAGCCCCCCCCAACCTTTACTGGGCTCAGCCCCCCCATGGATTCAGCCCACCTTGGCCCCCAGGGACGGGCGCATGTCCTGCCCCCCAACACTATGGGGATACAGCTGCCCCCCTCCTACCTGGGCACAGGCGCCGAGCTGCTCCGTCAGGCTGGCCCACAGCTCCTCCAGCTCCTGGGGGGCACGGGGCTGGGTGGGGTGGGGCGCCCGGCTGGCCCGGGGCTGCTTCTTCCTCCTCACCCTTTTGCTCTGCGGGGAGGAGATGGCGTGGTCGGAGGCCTCCCCAGTGCTCCCCCCCGTACGGCTGGGAGACCCCAGGCCACAAGGACCAAACCCCCTGCCCCACAGGAAGGCGAGCTTCTGGCACCCCCTGCTGGCCACCAGGAGTGACTGTGAGGTAAGGGAGAGCTGGCCACAGCTGTGGGGAGAAAATGGGGCAAACCAGGGGCCAGCTCCGCTCCCCCTGTACCTACCTGGGGCGGGGGAAAAGAGAGGGGTTAGCACGGCCCCTGGGTCAGATCAGGGCACATTCCCCTGTCCAAGGGGGGCAGATAAGCAGATGACCTTCCCCAGACACAGCCCCCGCAAAGCTTCCTCCACCCCCTCGGCTACCTGCACCACCAGGTTGTTCCTGCCCCGGCAGAAGGCCTCCAGCATCTTGAGGAAGAGGTGGGTGGTCTCCACCAGGTCCCGCAGGAAGGAGCGGGGCTGGCGGCTCGCCTCGAACTTGCGGAAGAGCGCGAGGAAGAGCTCCCGGTACTCCATCAGGTAGAAGATGTTATCTGGTGAGGGGAGGGGGGAAAACACGTGTCACAGCGAGGGAGGGGGAGCAAGCGCCCCGGCCTAGCCCAGGGGCAGCGCCCACCAGGCAAGAGAGCTGACACAGGACAGGTGGGGCTGGGCAGACTAGGGGAGTGACGTCGTGGGGGTTGCACTCACTCTTAATGATCTTGCTGCTGTCCCGCACGGCCTCGTCCGGGGAGTGATCCATCTCCTGCACCGTGGTCAGCAGCTCCCGGTAGGCCTTCAGGGCCAGGTGCATTCTGGGCACAGAGCAGAGGCTGGTCAAGAGGTTGTCCCCGCACCCACCCACCCCCCCGAGCCAGCAGCATTTGGCACCTGGGTGGGGGTGGGACACAGTGTCCCTGGCCCCCCGGGGTAGGGTAACATGGTAGGTGACAGGTAGAGGGTGAAGGGAGTCAGCCAAGGGCGTCCAGAGTTGAGAACTGGGGAAAGAACCCAGGCATCCTGGTTCTAGCCCCACTCCCTTCTCTAAGCCACTGGACCCCTCCTTCCCCTCCCGGAACGAGGGATAGAACCCAGGAGTCCTAGCTCCCAGCCCCCCAGCTCTAAACACTAAACCACACTCCTTCCCTCCACAGGGCTGCTCCGGTCCCATTCAGCGCCCCCCCAGGCCCGGTGGAGGGGGCGACCGGGCTCCCTGCTCACCGCCTGGCCCACGACGTGGCCTCCTTCCTGTCCAGGAGCATGGCCTCGTAGTAGGCAGTGAGGTTCTGCTCGATGAAGTGGAAGGTGCGGACGCTGACCGTCTCGCACACCAGCTCGGGCCGGAAGTGCCGCCCGCGGTTGAAGGCCATGAAGAAGGCCATGGCCCACAGGTAGTAGGTCTCGTCGCGCTGCTGGCTCTTCTCCCGAAGCAGCTGGTCCTGGGGGGCACAGACAGGGTGATGGGGGGCCAGTGGGGATTCTCCTGCCCGGCCCCCCATCACCCTCCCATGCTGCTCCAGGGATTGGAGTGATGCTGAATAGCCAACCCCTGAGCTGCCCCCCGGAAGGCAGGGGAAGCTGCCCAGCCAGGGGTCAGAGGCTCCCGGCAGGAGGGGCCGGTGGGGGGCTGAGCTCCCCCACGCTCACCTTGACCAGGCGCATGAGGGGGTTGTAGCAGCTCTCCAGGAAGTCCCCGCAGAACTCCCGCAGAAAGAGGCGGACGTTGAGGGCCGAGCGCCGGCGCGGCTCTGCCTCCCGGGCCGGCTGCCTCCGCTTCGGGACCCGCCGCGGCTCCTTGCCCAGGTCGTGGCTGTGCTCCTTCAGCTGGGGGCGGGGGGGGAAGAGTGAGGAGAGGAAACTCCCCCCCACAACGCCCCACAATCACTCTGTCCCAGATCACCGGCCCCCCAGCGGTGACCCCTTCAGCGTCCCAGCCGCCAGGCACGTGGGATCCACACGGTCTCGGGCCACCACGGAGCAGCCTCTGCCGCCTTCCTGGGCCCCCCCAAGGGAGAGCCCCCACCTCCATCACCCCCCGCACCACATACCCAGAGCTCCCCTCCCCCCGGGGAGACCGGCCAGGCGCCGGGGGAGGCACCTACATTGTGCAGCCCCTTGTGGAACACGAGGTCCCTGTCGCCGATGGATTTCAGCCCCTGCACCACGTAGGAGCCGCCGAACCGGGAGTGCCTGGGGGGGAGAGGGG
Organism: Dermatemys mawii; assembly: GCA_007922305.1. NCBI lineage: Eukaryota > Metazoa > Chordata > Testudines > Dermatemydidae > Dermatemys > Dermatemys mawii. Next base: position 13,904 of record ML679912.1, read on the forward strand.
TTGGGGTGAGCCGGGGGAGGGGGGAGATGAGCTGCAGCCCCCACAGAAGGCAGCAGCCTCCGGCAGAGGGGAGGGCGGTGCCCTCCGAACTGAGGGGCACGAGAAGGGTGGGCCTGAGCAGCTTCGGCACAGCTCGGTGCCCGGCAACCCCGACCCGCAGCCCCCTGCTAGCCCCGCCCTGGGCTCCCCCCAGCTCTGCCCGCACCCCTCTGCTAGCAGAAGCCCACTGCACCAAGAGCATGCCATGGAGATCTAGATGGCATATGGAGCCCCAAACCCACGTGGCCAGGCCGGTGTCAAACCCACTTCTCCGAGGGGAGGTGCGGACGAGGGCTGAACCCCCAACCCCCTTCTGCCCCGGAGCCAGCCGCAGCCCGCAGCTCACCTGCTCCCTCGCTGGAACGCCCGGCTCTTCCTCTCCGCCAGCTCCCTCTGCCGCAGCAGCTCCAGGTCCCTCACATCTGCCGCCTGCTCCTTGGCCGGGCGGGTCTGCCCCGCAGCTGCCAGACGCTCCGGATCCTGCCGGGACAGCAGGCTGTAACGCCCCCCTACAACAGGCCTACATCTCCCAGGGGACACTGCTCCACGGGCCCGGGGGACTACATCTCCCAGCAAGCATTGCTCCACGAGGCAGGGTGAAGGAACCAGGTACTGCTGAGACCTCTTGGGGGTGGTGTGATGAGGCCAGCTGCCAGGGGCTCTCTGCTGGGATTCCCCCCCCCCCCCCCCCCCCCCGGTGGATTAATCCAGCCAGAGCCCAACCCCCCCCCCCCGCCGCCCCCCGGGGGGGGGGGGGGGCCCCCCACCACGCCGGCCCCCCCGCC
>VOCN01060730.1:0-12167 GCA_007922305.1 Dermatemys mawii
TGTGTGGTTTGTTTTTCACAGTGTGTGACTTGCTGAGTCTGCATTTCGTTTGTGTAAATTCTCGTTTCTGATTATTTCAGGACTCCCCAGAGCCCGAGGATACGCAGGTAACTAATCCTGATACTGCCACAGTCACCCTCAGACCCATTCCTCTGGGATACTCAGTCGCTGCTCAGTCTTCTTACAGCTCTTACAGTATCTGAGGGGTAGGGCAAAATGTCATTGTCTCCGTGAAACTTTGAGGAGCTTGGTTAGTCACCCACCTCCCCTAGGTACTTGCTGGGGACAGGAGGGAGCTGGTGCAAACAGATAATTGTTTAACTGCTCTCCGTTGCTATTTTATAGCCTCTAGTTAATACATTGTTTATTTCAATACTGACCATTTTTTGGCAGAACCATCCAGTTGACGAGCTTATCCAGTCCTGGGGAATGCAGTGGTAGAGAGTAGATGGAGGGCAGAGGGGCAGCTGGTGGCTTTAGAAGGGTTGCTGGGTTGAGGAACAAGGAATTTAACCTCCTCTCTCCACACATTCTCAGCATGGGGAATTCACAGGGAAGAGCCCAGAGTAGCTAGTGTGGAATATTCTGCACTTGTATTCTTCCAGTATGAATACAGACAAGAGCACTCAGCATGGAATCAGAGTGTCACACAGCCATCTAGTGCTGATTAGCTCTTCTGCACTACCTACTCAGGGCTTTCCCCCCCACATAGACAAGTCCTTAAAGATACTTCCAAGCAGAGGTGGAAGTAAGCTGGTGTGTCCCAGTGCAGCGCACCAGTAAGAGATTGGCCGGCTGGGGGCAGGGATCTGGATTATGCTGCCAGGGTAATACTGGGAGGTACTGGGCATGAACGACACATCCCTCCCCTTCTGCCCGTTCCCTCCGCTTCTACCCTTCTCCTCAAAGGAGCCCAAACCACCACTCACTGTGACTCCTGGCCCCAGCCCTGGTGGGCCCGAGCCAGCACACACAGGATCTAGGCAGCGTTGCCCTACCCCCCTGCCCTGAGCCCCCTCCCCAAGGGGTGGTTGTCATAGGACAGTACCTGTAAGAAATTTAAGTTACTTCCACACCTGCTTCCAAGGGAAAGAGGAGAAGCTGCCCATCAGGTCCCCTCCAGGGACCACAAGCCCTGACCACCTGCTGTGGCAAACTTGGGCCTAGAGAACTGCTGGTTCCTAGGTCAGCACTTTAACCACAAGAGCCTCCATTCACTACTCCAGTAGTAGACAGGACACTGGACTGGCCAGGGAGGGGCAGTGACAGGGGAGGGCTGGGGGAGCAGAGCCCCGTAAGGCCAGGAGCCTGTCACAGACCTTGGGTTTCATGTGCCACCATAGGACATGGACCTTGCACATCTGCACTGTGCTAGTGCCCAGTGCCAGGGGGTGTGAATTAAAGCAGCACAGGAGTGTGTGGGGGCGCAATTGGAGGTGGGAAGCCAGATGAGAACAGGAGGTTCTGAGGCAGGAAGGAAGGAGCAGGAGGTGGTTGGATGATGCTCAACAGCAGGGAGTTTGTTCGGGGTGGAGGGGGGAGCTGGTGGGAGAAGGGAACAAAGGGAGAAGGAGAGTGGGTGGGGCTGGTAGTGGGGGAGCAGCAGGAGGTGTCAGATGAGGGGTGGACAGGGCAGGGCAGAATCTGGAGGGTGGGGACAAGGAGTGGAGCCAGTGAAGGGGACGACAGTGGGTGTGAGAGGGTCTGTAGCCCGGTCTAGAGATTCTGTATTGATTATACTGATTACTTATGAATTTTGAGTTATCGCTTTGGGGGCTGATCGGTTTCTGTCCCAAGATCAGGCCCAGTATTATTTAAATCATTACATAGTTGGGAACCCCTCTATGCACAGCTGCAACACTCACACTATAGCAGGGGGTCTCAGACTGAGGATTGGGAGCCCTCAGGGGGTTGTGAGGTTATTATGTGAGGGGTCGCGACTGTCAGCCTCCACCCCAAACCCAGTTTTGCCTCCAGCATTTATAATGGTGATAAATATATAAAAATGTGTTTTTAATTTCTATGGGGGGGTCGCACTCAGGGGCTTGCTATGTGAAAGGGGTCACCAGTACAAAACTTTGAGAAACACTGTACGACAGGAACTCTTTTAGATTAACAAAGAGTTTATTAACACATTTAGCAAAGTCACAGACACCCCACTCAGGAAGGTAGACAGAGACGCTATAGAAAGTCCATCGGCACATTACGATACTTAGATAATTTTTTGCAAAACAAAAAACGCGAGCCATTGTTTTTATGTGGTGAGGAGGAGGAGCTGGTGGCAGCGATCAGGACAGACTGGCAGGGCAAGGCAAGAGTCAGGAAGCCCAAATGCTTGTTCCGGGTTATTTCAGACCCGTGCCACTGCCAACCCTGCTTCCTCCCTGCCCTTGCTGCCCCCAGCCCAGAATCATTCCACACCCCTGAGCCTGTCGGGATCCTGAGCCCATCTCCTCAAAGGCTCATTCTAGGGAATCTCCAGCCCCTGGGGAGCCTCCGCGCCCCCTTCTCCCCAGCTGCCCCATCCTGGGCAGGGTCCCAGGCCCTGAGAGACTTGCTGGCTGTTCCAGGCTGGCCAGGCCCAGGGTCTCCAGCAGGGCTGTTGGTGCTGGCACCGCGCTCACTGCCAGAGCTTCCAGCCCTTGACCCATCCCGGCCTGTTGTCTCAGCGCTGACCCCTCCCCTGCGGGTGGGGACCCTGCTGCTCTGCCTGACTGAGCCCCTCTCTCTGCTGCTGCACTCGCAGGCTCAGCCTGTGCCAGGGTCAATGTGGCGCTGCTGGGGCTGCTCCTTCCCTTGGCACCTGGATTCTCTGTGTCTGGGGAAATGGCTGGGTGAGGAGGCAACGACCTGCTCAGAGACACAGGCCCTGTGTTGCACCCAGAGGGCAGAGACCAGCCAGGGCCGGACAGCAAAGTGCCACCGTGCTGGGATTAACTCTTTCCTTCCACCCATCCCAGCAGCCGCGGCCGCTCAGTGCCACTCGACTGCCCGCGCTCTGATCCCAGGGACCCAAGTCCAGCAGCTCGGGGGAGTCGCTAGGAGAAAGTGGGGGGCAGAGTAACCAGGGCTCCCTGCACCCCCGTGTCCCCATGTGCAAAGAGGAAGGCCCCGCACTGTCACACAGCCCTTAGGGGCTGGGCAGTGAGCAATATTACTGATATAGCACCCACACGTGAGCCAGGCACTGCAGAGACAGGACAAGGGGCTGCCAGCGCCAAAGGGCTCCCGGACTGACTGTGGAAAAGGCCCCGCAAGGAGAGCAGCAACTGCTGAGATGGTGCAAGGATCCCAGTGCACCCTTGGGCCTGTCTGGCTGGATCTAACAGAGTATTGTAGTGACCCTGCTGGCTCCATGCTGGGCCTTGGGTCAGCCTCAGTTCAATATCCTGCCATCGGGGCTCAGTACCCCCAGGGCACAGGGTAGGGCAGGGGCAGCAGGCTCACAGATACCACAGGCTGCAGAAAGAGGAAACAGCCTGGGAGCTGGGATGGGGAACCCAGGAGTCAGGTGGGAGGCACCACCCTGTGCTCATTTGCTCCAGGTTCTCACTCAGAGGCTCAGGCTCCACTGGGCCCATGCAGACAGACTGGAGAGAGCGAGGCTCCGTCTGCCTGGGGAACGGGCAGCAGTTCTGTTAAATGGGGGCCAATTGTGCAGACTCATCATGGGCCGGCACCACCAACTTCCCCCTCAGCTGGCTCTGGGTGACCCTGCAACTGCCCTGCCTCAGTTTACTCTCTTCACCACTCCTTAAACTGCTCCCCACAGTCCAAAAGGTCTGAGACAAAAGTCCCCTGCTGAGATCCACTCACAGTCCCAGTAAACCTCCAAATAAAATCTTTTCCTTCACTCTGCTCCAGCCTTGGGCTCTAATTCAAGGTCCTCACTCTCCTCGGGTCAGGCACCCCCAGCCCTCCTTCCGGGAGCTGGGTTCAGTTCAGACTCTACCTTTGTTCCCTGCAGCCCTCACCTGCAGGGTTCTGTCCTCATACAGCCACCATTCCTATCAGTGTCATCTCTGGTAGCTCCTCCCCCTTAGAGGAGCTCCTCTCTCTAGGCGCACCCCTTCCAGGCTCCTTGTGTTATGAGCTCTCCTGGGATCCCTGCTCCTTAGCAGCTTCCTCTTTCTGGGATCCCTTCAGCTGAGCCCTGATAACCCTTTATCAGGATCATTAGCTGTTTAGCTGCCAACCAGCCACCTAGGGATTTCATTACTTCCAGGTGGGGCTGGGTTGGCTGGTTTTTCCTCACAGGAGCCTGTCACAGGGAGGCTGGTTCCTGACTCCCCTTAAAGGGCCAACCCCCATCACCTCCCTTTCTCAGGTCTACCTAAAGCAGGCTTGACAGTGGCTAACACTCAGTTGTGTTCTGCAGCCAGGGGGCACTTCCTGCCCTTCTGCCACAAGGGAACCTACAAGGCCCTGGGCCATATTTTTATTCTTGTCACTGAATTGTGAAAAAATGAAGAGACCAGGAGTTGTGTTCCTCACAGTCCTGTGTAACTCGTGTGATGGGCAAAATCCCCCGTAGTCCTCAGCATGGCGTAGTTCAGAACAACTTGTACTCTGTAAGTCAGGGCCCCTGGCCATAGCAGAGGTGGGCAATAGCACCGGGCTTCCACCATTGCCATCATGCTGCTGTAATAGATACAGGCTGGCTACAGAGTTTCCCCTCAAGCCAGATACACACCAGATGTGCTCATCACCAGGCCCCTTAATGCTCTGCCTGGTCTTGCTGAGGTTGGCTTAAATAAGGTCTGTTACACACAGCCCTATCTGCAAGGTCCCTCCAACAGTTCCCCCTGGACACACTCACACACGTGCCCTTTGCAGTTCAGTTTGTCTTTCATTCAGAGAGCTCCTTAGTAGCATCTCTGATTATTACTGAGCACGGCTTTTTTGTTCCTGCAGCCGTCAGGAAATGAGCTCTGGGAGCACATTTCAGATCCTCTTCTCTCCACGTGGCTGGGTGTAATGTTAGCAGCTGGGAAGGTGCCTTTCTGCTCCTCTCCTTTTCCTGTAGGATGGACTAGTTTCATCCCAGCTCTGGTTCGGGCTCTGTGTTGCTCTTTCAGGTCTCTTTTTGGGGAGGTCCCTAGTCTGTTCCTTTTCTATTTCAGCTTCCTCTTGGACATGTGTTTTTATGGTGGCTTTTCCCTCCAGCAGGTGGAGTCTCCCCCTCAGACAGTCCATCTTCCACACCATGGGCTGTACCTCTGCGCCCACCACAGCGCTGTTCTTGTGTCCAGCCGGCTGGTGTAGCTCGCTGCCCAGCTGCTCTGTTCTCTGGAAAAGCCGCGCCTTCTCTCTCTGACATAATTTCATCTCTTTGCACAAGGCCTCTGGGCTCTCCTGTTTTGTAAGCGTCTCCATTCCACACTCGATCTTACGCTAGTTCTGGAGATTACTCAACTCCTTCTGCAACAACAAACTCCGCTGTTCCCTGGTTGCCTTCCAGTGCTGAGACGGGCTCCTTCCAGTGCTTCTGCTCCCGCTGGACGGCTTGGGCTGAGATCCAGTCCCTTGTCAGCGCATGTCCTCTAGCTCCTGCAGGGCCTCAGCCTTTGGGCCTGCAGGGTGTTCAGCTGTGCAAAGCCTTCTGCCCTGCTCCCCTCAGCTGCAGCAACCTTTTCTTCTAGCTATTCCCAGTCCATTAGTGGGTGGGTTTATTGGGTAGCTGTAGAGGACATGGCCACTAGTGCAGCTTCCTTTGTAGCCAGCACCTCTGTATCTGGGCCCATCGACATCCAGCCCTTCAGTGCGTGATCCACTTGTTCCCCTAAAAACCTCCAAGGACACCCACAGCATCACTCTCTTCCCGGGGTAAATGCAGCCTCCTGGTGATTTATTGCTGGGCTCTCTCCTATCGCACGCACCAAAGCCCTCAGCCTGCACCTCTGCCCTCTCTTGAGGCTTCAGCTTTAGTGTGTCTAGTTCTTTAACTTGTTCCAGGAGCTGTTCCTTCTCTATTAACAAACATCTACATTTGATCTAAGAGGTGCGATTCCCAGCTCACGTAGACGTAGCTGAGCTAGCACCTAACAATAGCCACGTGGCCAGGGTAGCACAGGTGGCAGTTCAGCTACTGGCCTGAGTACAAACTCACCTCCCTTGGTACGTACTCAGGTAGCTGGCTTGATCTGCCCACACTACCCTGGCTATACTGCTACCTTCAGTGTGCTGGCTTGAGCAGAGTTAGTGCAGGTATGTTTACATGAGCTGGGAATCTCACCTCCCAGCTCAATTGCAGACATACCCTCGCTTTCACCTTCTCCAACTTTCTTCCTTCTAACTGGTGTGACAGGCTCATGTGTCCCAACAAACTCTGCTATAGTTTCCCAGCCACACCACTCACATCCTGCAGCCCTTTCTGGGCCCCTCCTTCGCAAGACCTAGGGCTTGTTCAAGCCCTTCCCATTTTGGCTCCTGGGTAACTTTACTCTTCCATGGCTCATTTTCTATCTTGGCTGCCTGCAGCTTCGCTGCCTTGAGACTGTTGTTCTCCATCTCCCTGTTGCTTAGCACCTCCAATGGCTGAACTATTCCAGTCTCCAGGTGCTGCTTCTCCTTTAGGGCCAGGGCTCCTTGACCAGAGGTATTGGCAATTCCAACTGCCACTTCCTTCCTGTGGGGCGGTGCCTGGTGCTTGGTACATTCAGCAGCTGAGAGTTTCTCCTGAATATCAATAATCTCTCCAGTCCTTGGCTCATGCGAGTGCTGGAGCTTTATCTTCAATGGCTGGGCTTCTTGGGAGCTAGAGCAGAATTTCTTCTTTCAAACGCCCTGTTCCTGTTTCAGGGCCCCCCATGCAGCTTCTCCCAAATGGAGGGGGCAGGAAGTGGAGAAATGCCCCCTCCCTTCCCACTGCCCCGGCCTTATTAGTAATGTCCCCTGTTCCTCTCATTACCCAGTTACACCTGCAAGCAACCTCCCACTGCCCATCCCCCATTGTCCTGCCCTCACCCAGGAGCCAAGCCCAAATCCACTTCCCATGGCCTGAGGGGGACTGGTCTTGTCGAGAGGAGGGGCCAGCTGTGGGTTTGCCTGGCTGGAAGATGCTGCCCGTGGGGCCGGCCGGCATGGGGAGTCCCAGCTCCACCCCTGGGGCAGGGCTGCCTGGCCAGTGTATGTAGGGACTGCGCCGACCTGCTCTTACTAACAAACCAACCACACACAGCCCCAAAGCAACAGAGATTCAGGCCAGGCCCCTTCACCCCTCTCTGCTCCCTGGTACCTGCCAATCTCCTCATCGCCCTCTGGCCCCTAGCTCCTGCCCCTCCCTTCCCCTTCCCTCAATATCTGTGTCTACCTGTCCCTACTTCTATCCTCCGTGGCTCCACTTTGCCCCACCCCTTCCCTTCACCCCCTTTCTGCTCCCATGGTCCCCTCTCCACCCACTTTGTCACATGCCCCCTGACCTCTCACATGCCCCTGCCTCCACTTACCTCTGCCCCCCGGGAACCCACCCCCCTTCTCACCCTGCCCTCCTGGGCTGGCACCTGCCCCCTCTTCCAAACACTTTTTGACCTGGTGCCCACCCATCCCACGAATCCCAGCTCTCCCCTCACCCCCATCTGACCCTAGTGCCCACCCCATCTTTCACCCTCCTCTGTTGTCCTGGCTCCTGCTCTTCTCACTTCCCTCAGTGCTCCTGGCACATGCCCCTCTTGGCATCCTCTCTGCCCCCCTGGCACCCACCCCTTCCCTTGCCCCCCCTGTGCCCAGCTCTCTTCTAGCCCCACTCTGACCCTCTGGCTCCTGCCCCTTTCTATCTCCCTCTCCTAATACCCTCTACTTACCTTCCCTGCCTCTCCCCTCACCCTTCTCTGCCCCCTGGTGCCCACCCCTCCCCCCTCAGCCCTCCTTGTGTTTGCCCCTTTGCTCACCCCCATCGGTCCTCCTGTCACCTGCCTCTCCCCTTGCCCCCTTCCTCCCTGGTGTCCTCCCCCACACATCATCCTTTGCCCCCATCACCCATGACTTCCCCCATTCCCTGGCTTCCTGGTTCCTACCCCTGCTTTCCCACCATCCTGCTCCTAGCACCCACTGCTCCCCTCCCCCTTCTCTCCATTTGCCTGCCCCATCCTTTCCCCCTTCTGTCCCCAGCATCTGCCCCTCCCCCTGCCCCTTAGGAACCCACCTCTTCCCTTGCCCCCTCTACTCCCAATACCTCCTCTTGCCCATTGCTGACCACAGTGCCTGCCCCTTTCCATACCACACGACTGTCCCCCTAGTACTTGCCCCTCCCCCTGCCCCATTGCTGCCTGCCCATCTGCTTGCCCCCTCAACCCCCTCACTTTCTCCTCTCCTCTCTAGCCCCCCTGGCACCCACCCCTTCCCTTGTCCTCCCACCCCGTGATGACCACCCTTCCCTCACCCTTCATTTGCCCTGGTGCCTGCCCCATCCCATGCCACACCACTGCCCCCCGGTGCCCACCTCTCCCCCACTCTGTCCTGCCAATGCCTGTCCCTGACCCCATCCCTCCCTTCACCCTCTGACACAAGCCCCTTCCCTTGCCCACCCACCCCCTGGTGCCTGCCCCTTCCCTTGTACCCCTCCCCCTGCCACCTTCCCCTTAGTTCTCCTCTCACCCCTCCTGTCGCCCCCTCTGCCTTCCTGACACCTGTACACATCACCCCCCCTCTAGTGCCCTTGTACCAGCCCCTCTGTTCACTCCCCTGCACCCTGAGGCCCACCTCTACCCTCACCCCCATCTGCCTCCGTGGTGCCTGCACCTTCCTTTGCCCCCTCTGCCTGCCTGGTGAAAACCCCTTCCCTTGACCCACTTTGAGCCCCCTGGTGTCAGACCTTCCTTCCCCCCATCTCAGCCCCCTTGGTGCTCACCCCTCCCCACACCCTTTCCTAACCTCTGAGTCCCACTTCTCCTCTCATCCTCCCTCTGTCCCTCAGTGCCCACTTCTCCACACCCCACTCTCTACCCCCTGTGTGCACCTGTTCCCTTCCCCACTCTGCCCCCTCCCCCATGCCCACCCCTCTCCTGTCTCCTCTCCTTACATCTGCCCCTCTGCTCAGCCCCCGCATCCCTCCTGGAGACTAGCCCTTCCCTCACCCTCCCCTGCCCCACTAGCAACCACCCCCCCATCATGTCCCTCTTCCCCTTGTTGACTGCCCCGTCTCTTGGTCCCTTTTCCCCCTGGGGTCTGCCCCACCCCTTGCCCTGCCATGGCCCTCTGGCACCTGCCCTACCCCATACCCCTCTTTCTTCCCTTGTCACTTGTGCTTTCTCCCTCCCCCTCCTTTTTCCCTGGTACCAGACCCTTCTTGTACCCACCCTCTGCCTTCCCAGTACCTGCCCAACTCCTCCTCCCCTCCTCATTGGAGCTCCCCCCATTCCCTCACACCCCTGTGCCGCTCGTGCCCGCCCCTTTTCTTGCTTCCCTGTGCCCCTGTGGTGTGTCCCCTTCTTCTGCCCCGGCACCCACCCCTCCCCTCACCCTCTGGATCCTGCTCTTCCCTTCCCCTGCCCCATCCTCCTGGTGCCCATCCCTTCCCTTGTCCCCCCTTCCACTTGTGTCTGCCCCTCCCATCCCTTTGCCCCACCCCTCACCCCCTGCAGCCCCCTCCAACCTACCCCCCCTTCACCCTCCCCCGCCCTTCTGGTGCCTGCCCTACCATTGCCCTTGTGACTGCCCCCTCTGCGCCCCGCCCCATCACCTGCCCCACACCTTTCCTCTCCCAGCATCAACCTGTTCCCTTCTCCATCCCTCTGTGCCCTCTCCTCTCCTCCCGCACTGACACCTTCCCACCCCCTCCCCCTGTGTCTGCTATTTCCTCACAGGCAGACCAGCTCTGACTCCCCTCAGGCAACAACCCTCCCACCCCTCCACACACAGTGATTAATGGGAACTCAGGTTAATTTCCCTTTGATCCCAATGACCAGCCCCTACCCCCGGCCCTGATTCTGTGACTTTCTCCCCAGTGGACGTGACTCTGGATCCAGACACGGCAAATCCCTGGCTCGTCCTGTCTGAGGGTCGGAAACGTGTGAGATACGGAGGCAAACGCCAGGATCTGCCTGACAACCCTGAGAGATTTGATACTTACCTTGAAGTCCTGGGCACTGAGGGGTTCACGGGCGGGAGGTGTTACTGGGAGGTGGAGGTGGGAGACAAGACAAGATGGACTCTGGGGGTTTGTAGAGAATCTGTGAGCAGGAAGGGGCTGGTCACGGTCTCACCTGAGGCTGGATACTGGGCCGTGTGGCTGTGCGATGGGGAATACAAGGCTCTCACCGCCCCCTCGACCCCCCTCCCCGTGAGCGTCAGGCCCAGCCGGGTGGGGATTTTCCTGCACTATGAGGCGGGCGAGGTCTCGTTTTACAATGTGACTGACGGGTCCCATCTCTTCACTTTCACCGACACCTTCTCCGGGACGCTCCGCCCTTATTTCTATCCTGGTAGCAACCCGACCCCCCTGATCATCTGCCCGGTCCCAGCTCAGGCAGGAGGGAATCTCGGTCCCTGACAGTGACCCCGCGGCACAGACTGGCCCCTCCCAGCGCTGCTGCTCTTCCGCCCCCCTGTGGTGGAGGCCGGTTACTGCAGGAATCTGGATTTTTTTTGTGCTGATCTGAGGCTGCCAGTTTCCTTTTTCAGCTGAAATAGAAAACGGGACCCCTGGCAACCCCAGCCCGGCTGGGTGGATGGGACCCAGTTGCTGGAAGGAGCCAGACAGCTTTTTACCCCTCCCCCTGTGTTTGCTCCACCCCTGGCCCAGGGTGATGCTGGTAAGAAATACTGCCAGACAGCCAGTGGTTTTTGCTGTCCTCACCTTTCCCCGTCCCCTGCCCAGGGGTAGCAGATGGGGACGGACTGGACTGGGATTATTCACTCCTGTCAGAATTTTCTACTCTTGTGAAATGAAATATGAAAAAAAATTATTCTAAATTAGAAAATGCTGTTATCGTACTGCACACTCTGTCTTCCCTTTCGGTCTGCGGGAATGGATCCCAAACTACTGACGAATATGCTGATGGGTCTCACTAGCACGTCATGAATTGCAGTCAAGTTACTCCGTAAGCTACAAACTGACAGTGAGGAGTTCAATGATGATGTCGACTTGCATAACGCATTCGACATGAAAATGCTTCTGGAATTCACGGACATGCTCACCACCATGGAACGCCACTTTTGGGCTCAGGAAACAAGCACTGAGTGGTGGGATCACATCGTCATGCAAGTCTGGGCTGATGAGCAGTGGCTACAGAACTTTCAGGTGAGAAAAGCCACTTTCACAGGATTGTGCGCTGAACTCGCCCCCACCCTACGGCGCAAGGACACGAGATTGAGAGGTGCCCTGCTGGTGTAAAAGCAGGTGGCTATTGCGATCTGGAAATTGGCAACTCCAGACAGCTACTGATCGGTCGCTAACCAGTTTTGAGTGGGAAAGTCGACTGTCAGAATCATGTTGATGCAAGTTTGCAGGGCCATTAATCACATCCTGCTCAGAAGAACTGTGACTCTGGGTAACGTGCAAGACACTGCGGCTGAGTTTGCACAAATGGGTTTCCCTAATTGCGGAGGGGCGATAGATGGGACGCATATTCCAATTCTGGCACCAGACCATCTAGCCTACAAGTCCATAAATCGGAAGCGGTATTGCGCTATGGTTCTCCAGGTGCTGGTGGATCACCGTGGGCTTTTCATTGACATTAACGCAGGCTGGCCCAGAAAGGTGCATGACACACGCATCTTTCGGAACACAGGCCTCTTCAGGAAGCTGCAAGCTGGGACTTTTTTTCCAGACCAGAAGATCACCGTAGGGGAAGTTGAAATGCCCGTTGTGATCCTTGGAGACCCCGCTTTACCCTTTAATGCCCTGGCTCATGAAACCCTGCACAGGGAGCCTGGACAGCAGCAAGGAGCAGTTCAACAACAGGCTGAGTCAATGCTGAATGACTGTGGAGTGAGGTTTTGGCCATTTAAAGTGCCGATGGTGCCAGGGCCGGTGCATGCACTAGGCGAACTAGGAGGTCGCCTAGTCACCAAGATTTGGGGGTGCCAAAAAGTGGTGCCCTGTCTGGGGTGGGGGCTGGTCTCGGCCTCCCCGCCCCCTGCACCAGGGCTTCCCAGGCGGCTGGCATGGCTGCCCTCGTCAGGGAGGAATTGCTTTCCAAGCCCCAGCCATGGAGGAGCCAGCACAG
>VOCN01060731.1:0-12174 GCA_007922305.1 Dermatemys mawii
TGTGTGGTTTGTTTTTCACAGTGTGTGACTTGCTGAGTCTGCATTTCATTTGTGTAAATTCTCGTTTCTGATTATTTCAGGACTCCCCAGAGCCCGAGGATACGCAGGTAACTAATCCTGATACTGCCACAGTCACCCTCAGACCCATTCCTCTGGGATACTCAGTCGCTGCTCAGTCTTCTTACAGCTCTCACAGTATCTGAGGGGTAGGGCAAAATGTCATTGTCTCCGTGAAACTTTGAGGAGCTTGGTTAGTCACCCACCTCCCCTAGGTACTTGCTGGGGACAGGAGGGAGCTGGTGCAAACAGATAATTGTTTAACTGCTCTCCGTTGCTATTTTATAGCCTCTAGTTAATACATTGTTTATTTCAATACTGACCATTTTTTGGCAGAACCATCCAGTTGATGAGCTTATCCAGTCCTGGGGAATGCAGTGATAGAGAGTAGATGGAGGGCAGAGGGGCAGCTGGTGGCTTTAGAAGGGTTGCTGGGTTGAGGAACAAGGAATTTAACCTCCTCTCTCCACACATTCTCAGCATGGGGAATTCACAGGGAAGAGCCCAGAGTAGCTAGTGTGGAATATTCTGCACTTGTATTCTTCCAGTATGAATACAGACAAGAGCACTCAGCATGGAATCAGAGTGTCACACAGCCATCTAGTGCTGATTAGCTCTTCTGCACTACCTACTCAGGGCTTTTCCCCCACATAGACAAGTCCTTAAAGATACTTCCAAGCAGAGGTGGAAGTAAGCTGGTGTGTCCCAGTGCAGCGCACCAGTAAGAGATTGGCCGGCTGGGGGCAGGGATCTGGATTATGCTGCCAGGGTAATACTGGGAGGTACTGGGCATGAACGACCCATCCCTCCCCTTCTGCCCGTTCCCTCCGCTTCTACCCTTCTCCTCAAAGGAGCCCAAACCACCACTCACTGTGACTCCCGGCCCCAGCCCTGGTGGGCCCGAGCCAGCACACACAGGATCTAGGCAGCGTTGCCCTACCCCCCTGCCCTGAGCCCCCTCCCCAAGGAGTGGTTGTCATAGGACAGTACCTGTAAGAAATTTAAGTTACTTCCACACCTGCTTCCAAGGGAAAGAGGAGAAGCTGCCCATCAGGTCCCCTCCAGGGACCACAAGCCCTGACCACCTGCTGTGGCAAACTTGGGCCTAGAACTGCTGGTTCCTTGGTCAGCACTTTAACCACAAGAGCCTCCATTCACTACTCCAGTAGTAGACAGGACACTGGACTGGCCAGGGAGGGGCAGTGACAGGGGAGGGCTTGGGGAGCAGAGCCCCGTAAGGCCAGGAGACTGTCACAGACCTTGGGTTTCATGTGCCACCATAGGACATGGACCTTGCACATCTGCACTGTGCTAGTGCCCAGTGCCACGGGGTGTGAATTAAAGCAGCACAGGAGTGTGGGGGGGCGCAATCGGAGGTGGGAAGCCAGATGAGAACAGGAGGTTCTGAGGCAGGAAGGAAGGAGCAGGAGGTGGTTGGATGATGCTCAACAGCAGGGAGTTTGTTCGGGGTGGAGGGGGGAGCTGGTGGGAGAAGGGAACAAAGGGAGAAGGAGGGTGGGTGGGGCTGGTAGTGGGGGAGCAGCAGGAGGTGTCAGATGAGGGGTGGACAGGGCAGGGCAGAATCTGGAGGGTGGGGACAAGGAGTGGAGCCAGTGAAGGGGACGACAGTGGGTGTGAGGGGGTCTGTAGCCTGGTCTAGAGATTCTATATTGATTATACTGATTACTTATGAATTTTGAGTTATCGCTTTGGGGGCTGATCGGTTTCTGTCCCAAGATCAGGCCCAGTATTATTTAAATCATTACATAGTTGGGAACCCCTCTATGCACAGCTGCAACACTCACACTATAGCAGGGGGTCTCAGACTGAGGAGTGGGAGCCCTCAGGGGGTTGTGAGGTTATTATGTGAGGGGTCGCGACTGTCAGCCTCCACCCCAAACCCAGTTTTGCCTCCAGCATTTATAATGGTGATAAATATATAAAAATGTGTTTTTAATTTCTATGGGGGGGGGTCGCACTCAGGGGCTTGCTATGTGAAAGGGGTCACCAGTACAAAACTTTGAGAAACACTGTACGACAGGAACTCTTTTAGATTAACAAAGAGTTTATTAACACATTTAGCAAAGTCACAGACACCCCACTCAGGAAGGTAGACAGAGACGCTATAGAAAGTCCATCGGCACATTACGATACTTAGATAATTTTTTGCAAAACAAAAAACGCGAGCCATTGTTTTTATGTGGTGAGGAGGAGGAGGAGGAGCTGGTGGCAGCGATCAGGACAGACTGGCAGGGCAAGGCAAGAGTCAGGAAGCCCAAATGCTTGTTCCGGGTTATTTCAGACCTGTGCCACTGCCAACCCTGCTTCCTCCCTGCCCTTGCTGCCCCCAGCCCAGAGTCATTCCACACCCCTGAGCCTGTCGGGATCCTGAGCCCATCTCCTCAAAGGCTCATTCTAGGGAATCTCCAGCCCCTGGGGAGCCTCCGCGCCCCCTTCTCCCCAGCTGCCCCATCCTGGGCAGGGTCCCAGGCCCTGAGAGACTCGCTGGCTGTTCCAGGCTGGCCAGGCCCAGGGTCTCCAGCAGGGCTGTTGGTGCTGGCACCGCGCTCACTGCCAGAGCTTCCAGCCCTTGACCCATCCCAGCCTGTTGTCTCAGCGCTGACCCCTCCCCTGCGGGTGGGGACCCTGCTGCTCTGCCTGACTGAGCCCCTGTCTCTGCTGCTGCACTCGCAGGCTCAGCCTGTGCCAGGGTCAATGTGGCGCTGCTGGGGCTGCTCCTTCCCTTGGCACCTGGATTCTCTGTGTCTGGGGAAATGGCTGGGTGAGGAGGCAAGGACCTGCTCAGAGACACCGGCCCTGTGCTGCACCCAGAGGGCAGAGACCAGCCAGGGCCGGACAGCAAAGTGCCACCGTGCCGGGATTAACTCTTTCCTTCCACCCATCCCAGCAGCCGCGGCCGCTCAGTGCCACTCGACTGCCCGCGCTCTGATCCCAGGGACCCAAGTCCAGCAGCTCGGGGGAGTCGCTAGGAGAAAGTGGGGGGCAGAGTAACCAGGGCTCCCTGCACCCCCGTGTCCCCGTGTGCAAAGAGGAAGGCCCCGCACTGTCACACAGCCCTTAGGGGCTGGGCAGTGAGCAATATTACTGATATAGCACCCACACGTGAGCCAGGCACTGCAGAGACAGGACAAGGGGCTGCCAGCGCCAAAGGGCTCCCGGACTGACTGTGGAAAAGGCCCCGCAAGGAGAGCAGCAACTGCTGAGATGGTGCAAGGATCCCAGTGCACCCTTGGGCCTGTCTGGCTGAATCTAACAGAGTATTGTAGTGACCCTGCTGGCTCCATGCTGGGCCTTGGGTCACCCTCAGTTCAATATCCTGCCATCAGGGGGCTCAGTACCCCCAGGGCACAGGGTAGGGCAGGGGCAGCAGGCTCACAGATACCACAGGCTGCAGAAAGAGGAAACAGCCTGGGAGCTGGGATGGGGAAGGCCAGGAGTCAGGTGGGAGGCACCACCCTGTGCTCATTTGCTCCAGGTTCTCACTCAGAGGCTCAGGCTCCACTGGGCCCACGCAGACAGACTGGAGAGAGCGAGGCTCCGTCTGCCTGGGGAACGGGCAGCAGTTCTGTTAAATGGGGGCCAATTGTGCAGACTCATCATGGGCCGGCGCCACCAACTTCCCGCTCAGCTGGCTCTGGGTGACCCTGCAACTGCCCTGCCTCAGTTTACTCTCTTCACCACTCCTTAAACTGCTCCCCACAGTCCAAAAGGGCTGAGACAAAAGTCCCCTGCTGGGATCCACTCACAGTCCCAGTAAACCTCCAAATAAAATCTTTTCCTTCACTCTGCTCCAGCCTTGGGCTCTAATTCAAGGTCCTCACTCTCCTCGGGTCAGGCACCCTCAGCCCTCCTTCCGGGAGCTGGGTTCAGTTCAGACTGTACCTTTGTTCCCTGCAGCCCTCACCTGCAGGGTTCTGTCCTCATACAGCCACCATTCCTATCAGTGTCATCTCTGGTAGCTCCTCCCCCTTAGAGGAGCTCCTCTCTCTAGGCGCACCCCTTCCAGGCTCCTTGTGTTATGAGCTCTCCTGGGATCCCTCTCCTCAGCAGCTTCCTCTTTCTGGGATCCCTTCAGCTGAGCCCTGATAACCCTTTATCAGGATCATTAGCTGTTTAGCTGCCAACCAGCCACCTAGGGATTTAATTACTTTCAGGTGGGGCTGGGTTGGCTGGTGTTTCCTTACAGGAGCCTGTCACAGGTAGGCTGGTCCCTGACTCCCCTTAAAGGGCCAACCCCCATCACCTCCCTTTCCCGGGTCTACCTAAAGCAGGCTCGAGGGTGGCTAACACTCAGTTATGTTCTGCAGCCAGGGGGCACTTCCTGCCCTTCTGCCACAAGGGAACCTACAAGGCCCTTGGCCATATTTTTATTCTCGTCACTGAATTGTGAAAAAATGAAGAGACCAGGAGTTGTGTTCCCCACAGTCCTGTGTAGCTCATGTGATGGGCAAAATCCCCCGTAGTCCTCAGCATGGCGTAGTTCAGAACAACTTGTACTCTGTAAGTCAGGGCCCCTGGCCATAGCAGAGGTGGGCAATAGCACCGGGCTTCCACCATTGCCATCATGCTGCTGTAATAGATACGGGCTGGCTACAGAGCTTCCCCTCAAGCCAGATACACACCAGACGTGCTCATCACCAGGCCCCTTAATGCTCTGCCTGGTCTTGCTGAGGTTGGCTTAAATAAGGTCTGTTACACACAGCCCTCTCTGCAAGGTCCCTCCAACAGCTCCCCCCTGGACACACTCACACACGTGCCCTTTGCAGTTCAGTTTGTCTTTCATTCAGAGAGCTCCTTAGTAGCATCTCTGATTATTACTGAGCACGGCTTTTTGTTCCTGCAGCCGTCAGGAAATGAGCTCTGGGAACACATTTCAGATCCTTGTCTGTCCATATGGCTGGGTGTAATGTTAGCAGCTGGGAAGGTGCCTTTCTGCTCCTCTCCTTTTCCTGTAGGATGGACTAGTTTCATCCCAGCTCTGGTTCGGGCTCTGTGTTGCTCTTTCAGGTCTCTTTTGGGGGAGGTCCCTAGTCTGTTCCTTTTCTATTTCAGCTTCCTCTTGGACATGTGTTTTTATGGTGGCTTTTCCCTCCAGCAGGTGGAGTCTCCCCCTCAGACAGTCCATCTTCCACACCATGGGCTGTACCTCTGCGCCCACCACAGCGCTGTTCTTGTGTCCAGCTGGCTGGTGTAGCTCGCTGCCCAGCTGCTCTGTTCTCTGGAAAAGCCACGCCTTCTCTCTCTGACATAATTTCATCTCTTTGCACAAGGCCTCTGGGCTCTCCTGTTTTGTAAGCGTCTCCATTCCACACTTGATCTTACGCTAGTTCTGGAGATTACTCAACTCCTTCTGCAACAACAAACCCCGCTGTTCCCTGGTCGCCTTCCAGTGCTGAGATGGGCTCCTTCCAGTGCTCCTGCTCCCGCTGGACGGCTTGGGCTGAGATCCAGTCCCTTGTCAGCGCATGTCCTCTAGCTCCTGCAGGGCCTCAGCCTTTGGGCCTGCAGGGTGTTCAGCTGTGCAAAGCCTTCTGCCTTGCTCCCCTCAGCTGCAGCAACCTTTTCTTCTAGCTATTCCCAGTCCATTAGTGGGTGGGTTTATTGGGTAGCTGTAGAGGACACGGCCACTAGTGCAGCTTCCTTTGTAGCCAGCACCTCTGTATCTGGGCCCATCGACATCCAGCCCTTCAGTGCGTGATCCACTTGTTCCCCTAAAAACCTCCAAGGACACCCACAGCATCACTCTCTTCCCTGGGTAAATGCAGTCTCCTGGTGATTTATTGCTGGGCTCTCTCCTATCGCACGCACCAAAGCCCTCAGCCTGCACCTCTGCCCTCTCTTGAGGCTTCAGCTTTAGTGTGTCTAGTTCTTTAACTTGTTCCAGGAGCTGTTCCTTCTCTATTAACAAACATCTACATTTGATCTAAGAGGTGCGATTCCCAGCTCACGTAGACGTAGCTGAGCTAGCACCTAACAATAGCCACGTGGCCAGGGTAGCACAAGTGGCAGTTCAGCTACTGGCCTGAGTACAAACTCACCTCCCTTGGTACGTACTCAGGTAGCTGGCTTGAGCTGCCCACACTACCCTGGCTATACTGCTACCTTCAGTGTGCTGGCTTGAGCAGAGTTAGTGCAGGTATGTTTACATGAGCTGGGAATCTCACCTCCCAGCTCAATTGCAGACATACCCTCGCTTTCACCTTCTCCAACTTTCTTCCTTCTAACTGGTGTGACAGGCTCATGTGTCCCAACAAACCCTGCTATAGTTTCCCAGCCACACCACTCACATCCTGCAGCCCTTTCTGGGCCCCTCCTTCACAAGACCTAGGGCTTGTTCAAGCCCTTCCCATTTTGGCTCCTGGGTAACTTTACTCTTCCATGGCTCATTTTCTATCTTGGCTGCCTGCAGCTTCGCTGCCTTGAGACTGTTGTTCTCCATCTCCCTGTTGCTTAGCACCTCCAATGGCTGAACTATTCCAGTCTCCAGGTGCTGCTTCTCCTTTAGGGCCAGGGCTCCTTGACCAGAGGTATTGGCAATTCCAACTGCCACTTCCTTCCTGTGGGGCGGTGCCTGGTGCTTGGTACATTCAGCAGCTGAGAGTTTCTCCTGAATATCAATAATCTCTCCAGTCCTTGGCTCATGCGAGTGCTGGAGCTTTATCTTCAATGGCTGGGCTTCTTGGGAGCTAGAGCAGAATTTCTTCTTTCAAACGCCCTGTTCCTGTTTCAGGGCCCCCCATGCAGCTTCTCCCAAATGGAGGGGGCAGGAAGTGGAGAAATGCCCCCTCCCTTCCCACTGCCCCGGCCTTATTAGTAATGTCCCCTGTTCCTCTCATTACCCAGTTACACCTGCAAGCAACCTCCCACTGCCCATCCCCCATTGTCCTGCCCTCACCCAGGAGCCAAGCCCAAATCCACTTCCCATGGCCTGAGGGGGACTGGTCTTGTCGAGAGGAGGGGCCAGCTGTGGGTTTGCCTGGCTGGAAGATGCTGCCCGTGGGGCCGGCCGGCATGGGGAGTCCCAGCTCCACCCCTGGGGCAGGGCTGCCTGGCCAGTGTATGTAGGGACTGCGCCGACCTGCTCTTACTAACAAACCAACCACACACAGCCCCAAAGCAACAGAGATTCAGGCCAGGCCCCTTCACCCCTCTCTGCTCCCTGGTACCTGCCAATCTCCTCATCGCCCTCTGGCCCCTAGCTCCTGCCCCTCCCTTCCCCTTCCCTCAATATCTGTGTCCACCTGTCCCTACTTCTATCCTCCGTGGCTCCACTTTGCCCCACCCCTTCCCTTCACCCCCTTTCTGCTCCCATGGTCCCCTCTCCACCCACTTTGTCACATGCCCCCTGACCTCTCACATGCCCCTGCCTCCACTTACCTCTGCCCCCCGGGAACCCACCCCCCTTCTCACCCTGCCCTCCTGGGCTGGCACCTGCCCCCTCTTCCAAACACTTTTTGACCTGGTGCCCACCCATCCCACGAATCCCAGCTCTCCCCTCACCCCCATCTGACCCTAGTGCCCACCCCATCTTTCACCCTCCTCTGTTGTCCTGGCTCCTGCTCTTCTCACTTCCCTCAGTGCTCCTGGCACATGCCCCTCTTGGCATCCTCTCTGCCCCCCTGGCACCCACCCCTTCCCTTGCCCCCCCTGTGCCCAGCTCTCTTCTAGCCCCACTCTGACCCTCTGGCTCCTGCCCCTTTCTATCTCCCTCTCCTAATACCCTCTACTTACCTTCCCTGCCTCTCCCCTCACCCTTCTCTGCCCCCTGGTGCCCACCCCTCCCCCCTCAGCCCTCCTTGTGTTTGCCCCTTTGCTCACCCCCATCGGTCCTCCTGTCACCTGCCTCTCCCCTTGCCCCCTTCCTCCCTGGTGTCCTCCCCCACACATCATCCTTTGCCCCCATCACCCATGACTTCCCCCATTCCCTGGCTTCCTGGTTCCTACCCCTGCTTTCCCACCATCCTGCTCCTAGCACCCACTGCTCCCCTCCCCCTTCTCTCCATTTGCCTGCCCCATCCTTTCCCCCTTCTGTCCCCAGCATCTGCCCCTCCCCCTGCCCCTTAGGAACCCACCTCTTCCCTTGCCCCCTCTACTCCCAATACCTCCTCTTGCCCATTGCTGACCACAGTGCCTGCCCCTTTCCATACCACACGACTGTCCCCCTAGTACTTGCCCCTCCCCCTGCCCCATTGCTGCCTGCCCATCTGCTTGCCCCCTCAACCCCCTCACTTTCTCCTCTCCTCTCTAGCCCCCCTGGCACCCACCCCTTCCCTTGTCCTCCCACCCCGTGATGACCACCCTTCCCTCACCCTTCATTTGCCCTGGTGCCTGCCCCATCCCATGCCACACCACTGCCCCCCGGTGCCCACCTCTCCCCCACTCTGTCCTGCCAATGCCTGTCCCTGACCCCATCCCTCCCTTCACCCTCTGACACAAGCCCCTTCCCTTGCCCACCCACCCCCTGGTGCCTGCCCCTTCCCTTGTACCCCTCCCCCTGCCACCTTCCCCTTAGTTCTCCTCTCACCCCTCCTGTCGCCCCCTCTGCCTTCCTGACACCTGTACACATCACCCCCCCTCTAGTGCCCTTGTACCAGCCCCTCTGTTCACTCCCCTGCACCCTGAGGCCCACCTCTACCCTCACCCCCATCTGCCTCCGTGGTGCCTGCACCTTCCTTTGCCCCCTCTGCCTGCCTGGTGAAAACCCCTTCCCTTGACCCACTTTGAGCCCCCTGGTGTCAGACCTTCCTTCCCCCCATCTCAGCCCCCTTGGTGCTCACCCCTCCCCACACCCTTTCCTAACCTCTGAGTCCCACTTCTCCTCTCATCCTCCCTCTGTCCCTCAGTGCCCACTTCTCCACACCCCACTCTCTACCCCCTGTGTGCACCTGTTCCCTTCCCCACTCTGCCCCCTCCCCCATGCCCACCCCTCTCCTGTCTCCTCTCCTTACATCTGCCCCTCTGCTCAGCCCCCGCATCCCTCCTGGAGACTAGCCCTTCCCTCACCCTCCCCTGCCCCACTAGCAACCACCCCCCCATCATGTCCCTCTTCCCCTTGTTGACTGCCCCGTCTCTTGGTCCCTTTTCCCCCTGGGGTCTGCCCCACCCCTTGCCCTGCCATGGCCCTCTGGCACCTGCCCTACCCCATACCCCTCTTTCTTCCCTTGTCACTTGTGCTTTCTCCCTCCCCCTCCTTTTTCCCTGGTACCAGACCCTTCTTGTACCCACCCTCTGCCTTCCCAGTACCTGCCCAACTCCTCCTCCCCTCCTCATTGGAGCTCCCCCCATTCCCTCACACCCCTGTGCCGCTCGTGCCCGCCCCTTTTCTTGCTTCCCTGTGCCCCTGTGGTGTGTCCCCTTCTTCTGCCCCGGCACCCACCCCTCCCCTCACCCTCTGGATCCTGCTCTTCCCTTCCCCTGCCCCGTCCTCCTGGTGCCCATCCCTTCCCTTGTCCCCCCTTCCACTTGTGTCTGCCCCTCTCATCCCTTTGCCCCACCCCTCACCCCCTGCAGCCCCTTCAAACCTACCCCCCCTTCACCCTCCCCCACCCTTCTGGTGCCTGCCCCACCAGTGCCCTTGTGACTGCCCCCTCTGCGCCCCGCCCCATCACCTGCCCCACACCTTTCCTCTCCCAGCATCAACCTGTTCCCTTCTCCATCCCTCTGTGCCCTCTCCTCTCCTCCCGCACTGACACCTTCCCACCCCCTCCCCCTGTGTCTGCTATTTCCTCACAGGCAGACCAGCTCTGACTCCCCTCAGGCAACAACCCTCCCACCCCTCCACACACAGTGATTAATGGGAACTCAGGTTAATTTCCCTTTGATCCCAATGACCAGCCCCTACCCCCGGCCCTGATTCTGTGACTTTCTCCCCAGTGGACGTGACTCTGGATCCAGACACGGCAAATCCCTGGCTCGTCCTGTCTGAGGGTCGGAAACGTGTGAGATACGGAGGCAAACGCCAGGATCTGCCTGACAACCCTGAGAGATTTGATACTTACCTTGAAGTCCTGGGCACTGAGGGGTTCACGGGCGGGAGGTGTTACTGGGAGGTGGAGGTGGGAGACAAGACAAGATGGACTCTGGGGGTTTGTAGAGAATCTGTGAGCAGGAAGGGGCTGGTCACGGTCTCACCTGAGGCTGGATACTGGGCCGTGTGGCTGTGCGATGGGGAATACAAGGCTCTCACCGCCCCCTCGACCCCCCTCCCCGTGAGCGTCAGGCCCAGCCGGGTGGGGATTTTCCTGCACTATGAGGCGGGCGAGGTCTCGTTTTACAATGTGACTGACGGGTCCCATCTCTTCACTTTCACCGACACCTTCTCCGGGACGCTCCGCCCTTATTTCTATCCTGGTAGCAACCCGACCCCCCTGATCATCTGCCCGGTCCCAGCTCAGGCAGGAGGGAATCTCGGTCCCTGACAGTGACCCCGCGGCACAGACTGGCCCCTCCCAGCGCTGCTGCTCTTCCGCCCCCCTGTGGTGGAGGCCGGTTACTGCAGGAATCTGGATTTTTTTTGTGCTGATCTGAGGCTGCCAGTTTCCTTTTTCAGCTGAAATAGAAAACGGGACCCCTGGCAACCCCAGCCCGGCTGGGTGGATGGGACCCAGTTGCTGGAAGGAGCCAGACAGCTTTTTACCCCTCCCCCTGTGTTTGCTCCACCCCTGGCCCAGGGTGATGCTGGTAAGAAATACTGCCAGACAGCCAGTGGTTTTTGCTGTCCTCACCTTTCCCCGTCCCCTGCCCAGGGGTAGCAGATGGGGACGGACTGGACTGGGATTATTCACTCCTGTCAGAATTTTCTACTCTTGTGAAATGAAATATGAAAAAAAATTATTCTAAATTAGAAAATGCTGTTATCGTACTGCACACTCTGTCTTCCCTTTCGGTCTGCGGGAATGGATCCCAAACTACTGACGAATATGCTGATGGGTCTCACTAGCACGTCATGAATTGCAGTCAAGTTACTCCGTAAGCTACAAACTGACAGTGAGGAGTTCAATGATGATGTCGACTTGCATAACGCATTCGACATGAAAATGCTTCTGGAATTCACGGACATGCTCACCACCATGGAACGCCACTTTTGGGCTCAGGAAACAAGCACTGAGTGGTGGGATCACATCGTCATGCAAGTCTGGGCTGATGAGCAGTGGCTACAGAACTTTCAGGTGAGAAAAGCCACTTTCACAGGATTGTGCGCTGAACTCGCCCCCACCCTACGGCGCAAGGACACGAGATTGAGAGGTGCCCTGCTGGTGTAAAAGCAGGTGGCTATTGCGATCTGGAAATTGGCAACTCCAGACAGCTACTGATCGGTCGCTAACCAGTTTTGAGTGGGAAAGTCGACTGTCAGAATCATGTTGATGCAAGTTTGCAGGGCCATTAATCACATCCTGCTCAGAAGAACTGTGACTCTGGGTAACGTGCAAGACACTGCGGCTGAGTTTGCACAAATGGGTTTCCCTAATTGCGGAGGGGCGATAGATGGGACGCATATTCCAATTCTGGCACCAGACCATCTAGCCTACAAGTCCATAAATCGGAAGCGGTATTGCGCTATGGTTCTCCAGGTGCTGGTGGATCACCGTGGGCTTTTCATTGACATTAACGCAGGCTGGCCCAGAAAGGTGCATGACACACGCATCTTTCGGAACACAGGCCTCTTCAGGAAGCTGCAAGCTGGGACTTTTTTTCCAGACCAGAAGATCACCGTAGGGGAAGTTGAAATGCCCGTTGTGATCCTTGGAGACCCCGCTTTACCCTTTAATGCCCTGGCTCATGAAACCCTGCACAGGGAGCCTGGACAGCAGCAAGGAGCAGTTCAACAACAGGCTGAGTCAATGCTGAATGACTGTGGAGTGAGGTTTTGGCCATTTAAAGTGCCGATGGTGCCAGGGCCGGTGCATGCACTAGGCGAACTAGGAGGTCGCCTAGTCACCAAGATTTGGGGGTGCCAAAAAGTGGTGCCCTGTCTGGGGTGGGGGCTGGTCTCGGCCTCCCCGCCCCCTGCACCAGGGCTTCCCAGGCGGCTGGCATGGCTGCCCTCGTCAGGGAGGAATTGCTTTCCAAGCCCCAGCCATGGAGGAGCCAGCACAG
>VOCN01060732.1:0-15665 GCA_007922305.1 Dermatemys mawii
GGGTTCACTCCACTCACCTGGCCTCCCTCTCTCTCCACACAGGCTGCGCAGGCACCAGCTCTGAACAGCAACTGAGGGGCTCTGCCTGTGGGGCGGGTGAGTGGGTGGGCTGGTGTGGTACAACCCAGCCCCCGAGCAGGTTTTGTCCAGGGGCTGTGCCCCCTCAACACACTGGGGCACCATTTTATAATCCTGCATAGGGCCCCATATATCCCATAAGTCCCTTCCTGTAGCTGTTCAAACAGACCAGAGTTCCTGAAGACAAGAGCGTCATGCACCTTTCCCGGCCATTCCATGCTGATGTTGGTGAAACTTCCCTTGTGATCCACCAGTGCTTGCAGCACCATCAAGAAGTTTCCCTTGTGGTTTATGTACTGGCTGCCCTGGTGGTCCGGTGCCAGGATAGGGATATGAATTCCGTCTATCACCCCACCACAGTTAGGGAACCCCAGTGCAGCAAAGCCATCCACAATGGCCTGCACATTTCCCAGAGTCACTACCTTTGATAGCAGCTAGTCAATGACTGTGTTGGCTACTTGGATCACAGCAGCCCCCATAGTAGATTTGCCCACTCCAAACTGATTCCCAACTGACCGGTAGCTATCGGGCACTGCAAGCTTCCACAGGCTATCACCACTCATTTCTCAACTGTGAGGGCTGCTCTCATTCTGGTATCTTTGCGTCTCAGGGCAGGGGACAGCAAGTCACAACGTTCAAGGAAAGTGGCCTTATACATGCAAAATTTTTGCAGCCACTGGGGAATCATCCCATACCTGCAACACTATGTTGTCCCACCAGTCTGTGCTTGTTTCCCAGGCCCAGAATCAGCGTCCCACAGCATGAACCTAGACCAGTGCCACCATGATATCCCAAATGCCACATCCCATGCTTCCAGGAATGTCAGTGTCCATGTCTTCATCACTATCATCATCGCGCTGTTGTCGCTTCCTTGTCCGGTTTTGTAGATTCTGCACATACTGCGGGATAATGCGTGAGGTGTTTATAATGGTTGCAAGTTCAGCGGTGAGCTGAACGGGCTCCATGCTTGCTGTGCTATGGTGTCTGCATGGGTAATCCAGGAAAAAGGCGCGAAATGATTGTTTGCCATTTCTTTCATGGAGGGAGGGGAGAATACTGCACAGTCTGCTGCAGAGTTGCAGGAGAGCAGGAGAGCAGAGTTGCAGCAGAAGCGGTGGAGCCGTACACCATGTACAAGGACAGCTCTCAGTCCTATTGACCCGTCTGCTGCAGAAAAAATGCATGAAACGATTGTCTGCTGTTGCTTTGATGGAGGGAGGGGCAACTGACGACATGCACCCAAGACCACCCGAGACAATGTTTTTGCCCCAATGTTCTTGCCCCATCCCAGCATTGGGAGCTTAACCCAGAATTCTAACTTGCGGCAGAGACTGCAGAAACTGTGGGATAGCTACCCACAGTGCACCGCTCCAAGAGTCCATGCTAGCCACGGTACTGTGGATGCACTCCGACGACTTAATGTGCTTAGTGGGTCACACACAATCGACTGTATAAAATCTCTTCTGAAAAATCAACTTCTATAAATTTCACATAATTTCGTACTGTAGACGTACCCTAAAAGACAGTCAAATAAGGATATGTCTACACTACAAAATTAGGTTGATTTTATTTAATTCGACGTTGAGCATCCGATTTAACAAATGTGATTTTGCATGTCCCCACTAGATGGCTTTGGTCAATGGAGCACAGCCTCACTGCCAAGGGTTGCATCAGCTGAAGGAGTGATGCAGCAGATTGGAATTCTGGGCTAGGGTCCCAATGCCTCATGGGATGAAAACATTGTTGCGGGAGGTTATGGGTGCCTGTCGTCAGTCTCCCATGTCTGTGGCTCAGAACCAGAGTGGCTGTTCACCAGCCTTGTCCTGTGGTACACTTGTCTAAGCTCCTTTATTTCCACTTGGCACTGCTGTGTGTCCCTGGTGTAGCCCTTATCCACCATGGCCTGTGCAATTTTGGCATAGATATCAGTGTTTCATTTACTGGTTCAGACAAGCTCTTCCCTCCACCCCCTTCTCCCTCAGCAATCAGATACAGCATCTCCTGAATGATCCCTCCTGGAGTGAATCTGTGTGTCTGGGCAGGCACGCACAGCTGTGCTGGTGAGCTCTCCAAGCTGCTCCAACAGGGAATGAACATTCAAAAGTTCCCCAGGGCTTTTTCTGCTCGTCCGGTTGAAGAGCATTGGAGTTCAAAGTGCTCACTGGAGCGGTCTGGGTCATCACCTGTAGGGTTACGTATGTCTGGATTCTCCCAGACATGCCTGGCTTTTGGGGTTATGTCAGGATTGCCTCTCCATTCTGAACTCTAGGGTACAGATGGGGGAACCTGCATGAAAAAAAAAAAAGAAAGAACCCCCCAAACTTATTTACCAGCTTGGGTTAAAACTTCCCCAAGACACAAGTTCCTCCTGTGTCTGGAACAGATTGCTGCCAGCACCAAATAAAATACCCCAAGAACTAGGGCAGGGCCACTTGGAGCCCTCCTTTTCTTTCCAAAAAATCCCCCAAACCTATACTTCCCTCCCTGGGAAAGGCTTGAGAAAAAAAAAACCCCTCACCAACCCTGATCCAAACTTGGATTTTACACAATGGAAAACCAAGCAGTCAAATTCTTAAAAGAAAGATTTTAATTAAAGAAAAAAAGAAATAAATAAATCCCTTGTAAAAATCAGTGAAAGAGCACTTACAATCACAAAAGAACCAAAGAGAAAAACAACAGGGAAATTCCTCTCTGCCCCCCACCCCCACCCCGAGTCTTTAAAGTTACAGAAAAACACAAAGATAATTCCCACAAACCTGAGAAATTCACAAGTAGGATAACACAAATATAAAATTTAAACTACCTTGCCTGGCTAACTTTACTTACTGTTGCTGTTTAGAAAGGTTATAGATAGATGGAGAGAAGAAATAGATCTGATTCACCTGATAGCCCAGAGCAAATGAAAGAGAAACCAAAAAGCCTTTCCCTTTCTGCAGGTTTGAAAGCATCTTTGGTTTCCATTGGTTCCTTTGGTCAGGTCCCCCCACCCAGATTCCCCTTATTTAACCTCTTACAGGTAAACAGGAATTCTAGGCTACTTTATACTTATGACAGGTTATAAATAGTATTGGGGAAATTGTGTAAAACTCTAAAAAGGTCCAGGATTTTCCTCCTCATGCAGAGTGTGGTGAGGCTGACAGGGCGGCCAGGACAGATTGAGCCGCTTGCATTGGGGCCTCCAGAAGCCAGAGCCCCTCCCCTCCTCCCTAGCAGCCTCAGATCACCAGCTGGGCTGCTCACATCGGGGCCACTCACATTGGGGCCTCTGGCAGCATTAGAGCTCCTCCCCTCCCCATGCCGGCAGTACTCTGCGGGGGCTGGGCTGTGTGCTTCATGGGGGAGTGCGGCAGCATGTCTGCGGTAGTGTGTCTGGCTCCACATGGAGCCAGACACGCTGCTCTGAGTGGCATAGTAATGGGTCCAGGGGGTTGGAGAAGGGGCAGAGGGTCTCTGGAGGGATCAGTCAAGGGACAGGGAGCAGGGGGAGTTACATGGTTTGGCGGTTCTGTGGGGGCAGTCAGGGGACAGAGAGTGGTTGGATAGGCGTGGGAGTCCCGGTGGGGGTCTGTCAGGAGGCACGGGTGTGAATAGGGTTTGGGGAAGTCAGGGGACAGGTAGGGGATGGGGCTCTAGGGAAGCAGTTAGGGTCGGGGGGGTGTCAGGATGTGGCAGTCGGGGACAAGGAGAAGGGAGGCTTAGATGGGGGATGGGGTCACAGGGAGTGGTTAGGGGCAGGGGTCCAGGGAGTGGGTGATCAGAGGACCAGGAGCAGGGGGGTTGGATGGGTTGGGGGTTCTGTGGGGGGCAGTCAGGGGGCAGGAAGTGGGAGGGAGTGGATAGGGGCAGGGCTACCCTCCCCCACACCATGAAGTGTCCTCTTTTTTAAAGTTCAAATATGGTAAACCTAATCACCTGGAGGCCAGTAACTCCAAATTACAATACATAGTGTTTACACTCCCCTTAATTTGATGCATGAATGTCGTGTCTGGCTCATTCAAATAGGTCATTATAAATTTGACCTAATGCTGAATATGTCGACCTAAGCTAGTAGTGTAGACAAACCCTAAGGGGCTTTTTCCTTTTGAAAACTCTCTACAGCTAAAGGGAACAGAAACCAGCGATGCAGTTAAATGAAAGTCTAATTCAATATTTTATATTTCATATGCTTTAACTATTTTTCCTTCTTTTTTGATATCTTTAAGAAAAGATTGAAATAATTTGTTATGGTGCATTTGTCATGGTAATAAGCAGGCTGAGGTCTCTGTATACCAAATCCAAGCCTATTTTAACTGTTTAATTGTGTTAACTGGGGCATGTTAACACCTTTGACTCTTTGGTCCCCTATGGTTACGTCCACACAGCAATAAAAGACTCGCAGCAGTAAATCTCAGAGTCTGGGTCAACTGGAAGTGTAGACATACCCTAGATTACAGCTAAATTTATACAACACGCTTATTCCAGAAGACAATTGCATTGTTCCTGTTTACCCAATGCACCGCAGAAGTGGGCTAACACACAAACAAGTCATTCTTGCTCCAAAGTTAGAGTGTCCTCATGTGGATTTATTCTGGAATAATCATTAACCTTAGCACAAGTGCAGTTCCAGGGAGCAAGTGCTAGTGCAGACGGGCTGCCAACTACTGCTGGCATTTTAACCTCAATGATGTTTGACCCTGCTTGGAGCTAGTGCTAACTAGAGCTATGGGGAGAATCCCTTCCCAGTTCCGTGCATTGCACACCAGGGTGGACTAATCCTTGTGCCAGTCACTGAACGTCTGATTTTGTTTGTTTCTTCTGTGCACAGACCCAGCTACGATGATGGGGAAGGTTCCCTTGTTCTCTCCCAGCTTCACAGTGAGCTCCGCTCTGCCTAGCTACATCACTCTCTGCCTCACTCTACAGGTTCACAGGCTGGTGTCAGGTAGGAGCTCTGGCCTCCTCGCTGGGTTTGCTGCCTGTTCTCACACAGAGCTCTGCTGCCCTGCAGCTCCTCGCACATGCAGAGAGAAGTGACCATGTCACCTGTTCCAAAGTCACCCCCATTGGACACCCCCACAGCTCAGGACACACCCAGAATATCCCTCCTCCTAAAGCTGTCTGGTGGACTCCTACCAGCCAAATCCCTGGGTGAAAACTCCCATTGACTTCAGTGGGGCCTGGATTTCTCCCTGGATTTGGTGTCTCCACTTCCCTTATGGTCCTTGCTTTAGTCTAGCACCAGCCGCCTCTCTGCCCCTTCTTGCTACTGTAAGAGTGCCCTCCCACCCCCCCGTGCTCCTCCTGCCACCTGGCACATTCGCTGACAAAACCTTAACTGACGCAGAGTGAGGGTGAAGGGGCTGTTAAAGGCGATGAGGGGCTTGTAAAATGTGACAAGTGTGGGGCTGTTTCTGGGCAGTAGCTCAATGTAGAACAGGGTCAGCAGCTCCTGTTCAGAGCAGCTCCCCTACAAAGTAGTTTTCCCTTAAAAAGGAGAAGGTGTTTGACTCTGTGCTTCAGTTGCCATGTGCCCTGATCCCTGAGTCATGTGCCGTATCTGCACAGGCAGAGTGCGGGTCTGTGTGCAGTGGGTGTATTGGATCATCTCTCAGAGAGGGCAGAGTTAAGGTTGCTTTGGACTGTATCTTAACTTTGCATTTGCTGGTGAGTTTTGCTGAACTGTTTTCTGCAAGGACCTGAGATACCTCTGGGAACCTTAACTCAGCATTAGCAAAGATTTTTTCAGTGTCTTTCCTAGTTTCTTAACCAGAAAGAGGACTCTTTATAGTAGACTTTAATGATCATTTAGGCAGCTGTAGTCCTCATTTAGATTTGCAGTTGATACATGACTGTGGCTAGATAATAACATAAAGCCCTAGCTTTTATATAGTGCTTTTCATCAATAGAGCTCAAGGAACTTTATTCATTATTCCCATTTAACAGATGGGGAAACTGAGGCACAGAACACTGAAGAGACTTGCCCAAGATCACCCAGCAGGCCAGTGGCAGAGCCAGGAATAGTCCCAGTCCACTGGTCTCTCTACTAGGCCACATAGTTGCTATGTCATTTCGTTACAGTGCAATGGGGGTAATGGAGTTGTGCTTTGAAGGGTTTACAGTGTGTAGTTGCTAACAGGGCTGATGTGAGAAATCGGAGACACAGTCCATGTCCCAGTGTCGTGACAGTTCCCTGGTGCTTACCATGATTGTCAGTATGAGAGAAAACTGCTGAGTCTGACTCCTTCTCCACCCATACCCCACCATCTCTCACAACATGTAGCCCCCCTTCTCCCTCCAACATTCCAGCTCTCCCTCCCCTTCCCTCACCACAGAGACATTAGTTATCACTGTTTAAACCTTTAACATGCAAGAAGTTGTTCCTTGCTGTCTCCAGATGGCATAGACATACCTGCACTAGCTCTGAGCAAGCTGTTGTGCTATAAATGGCAGAGTAGACAGAGTAGCATGAGAAGCCTCCCTGAATATGTACGTAGGGTCCTGGGCAGGATCATACCTGCGGAGCTAGCCCAGCCTCCCGCTGACACCACCATGGCTACACTTTCTCATGCTAGCTCAATCAAAGCTATTGGGTGCATGTCTTCTCACACTGGAAATTACACCTCCAGCTCAAAGTATAGATGTCCCCTCAGTGTTACCAGCTCACAGAACTTTATCACAAGTCTCATGACCACATGATGCATTTCTTAAAGCCACAGCTCCTGGAGGTCTCTCGGATAGACTCTCAGCTATCATTTTGTTTTAAATAACGTTTCTTGGTGCAGATAAATACTTGGAAATTGTGACCCTAGTCATCTTTAAAGGTTCAGAAATCAGAAGGCAGAGACCAATTTTATGATTTTTTAAAAATCTCTTTATTTTTAAGCCAATCTCATAATTAAGTTGGGGGAGGGGGACTGTCTCCTGATTTTTGAACGCTTCAAAGTTGGCAGTATGCATCCTGCTGCACTTACATTCCTTGGTTCCTCTCCAATTTAATTTTCTTTTTCCCTAATTCATTTCACAGCACAGTTCACAGTGATTGGACCTGACCATCCAATCACTGCCTCCCTAGGTGGCGAGGCCGTCCTGCCCTGCCACCTCTCCCCCGAGATGAGCGCTGAGAACACGGAAGTGGGATGGTTCCGATCCCACGATTCTGCAGTGATGCACCTGTATCGTGCTGGGCAGGATCAGTACGGAGAGCAGATGCTGCAATATCGAGACAGAACTGAGCTCTTGAAAGACAACATCACCAGGGGGAGAGTTTCCCTGATAATACGCAATATCCGACCCTCCGACGATGGGCGTTACACTTGTTATTTTCAGTCCAGTGTCTCTTACGAAGATGTTTTATTGGAACTGCAGGTGGCAGGTTAGGGACTTGTTTTGATACTTTGATGTCTTCAACGGAGTAATAAGTGGAGTCTGAGGGGTCATTGTAATATGCCACTTGATGTATCTCACTACAGTGGGGCAGTAGCTCTGTGCTGGTTAAGGTTTATTCTAGCTCACTGTTTAACTGCTGTTTTTTTCTAAGGGCTCTAAAATCCAGAAACATACTCAGATTGTCTTAAAATTTTCTGTGACACATTGGAACCTGGGAAAGGATTAGTGAGCTAAGATTGAATTCACTAGAGAAAGGAATTAATGAGATACACAAACACCTCTAAAAAGTCACGTGATATTGGCATGTTGTGATCATTACAACTTTTTTGTGCACGCTTGGGGTCAGACAATGGCTGATCCTCCTCACACTCATCTCACCAGCTGGGATTTGATCTCGGATTGTGTCTGGCATCCACAAGGTAACAGGGGTTGATACACAGAGTGTTGTAACTTAGTTCCTGGTATAAGAATGGGGGAGTTGAGGAATTCTCCCTGCTCCCCAGGACAGGTAAAGGCAGGAGACCTGACCCCTGAAGATACTGCCAGAGAGACCAGCAAGGGCACATGTGTAGCTAGGTCTGTAACCATGACATGAGGTTTAGGTCTGGTGCAGTGAACACCAGATTGCTGACAATCTCCATGGCGTGGCAAGAAACCTCTGTGCACTTCTGCTGACACAGCCTAGAGACCTCAGCACTGAAATGAAACTGGGGATCCCACAGTAGCCAAAGTGACCATTTGAGCAAGCATCATGCTAGGCAGAGTGGATGTGCCCATGCAAATGAGATCAGTCCCTGAAGTCCTTTTCCACAGCTCACCACCAGATGTCAGGGGAGAGCTCATTCTGACTCTGCTTGTACATACATATGCGCTTCTTTTGATGAACTGATACAAACCTCTCTATGGACATGTAAATACGTTTGGAAATGGCCTATATCCATTTAGCTTGAGTTAATTCCTTCTTGATTTAAGAGTGTCCACAGAGGAATTTACACTTGATTAACGAAACAGGTTTAACTAAACTGGAGAAAATTTGTGCATAGAATAGCCCTGATATTAATATTAATTTTACTGTGTATCAGATATGAATCTGGCCAGGTTAACTGACCAACCACACTCGTGGACTCATGCTCCATTATTAGTTTAATAAGAAATGCCTTTTGATAACAGTGTAATAAAGCTTTTGGCTCATTACTGGGCACTGTAGGATTATCACACGTTTATTTATTTCTTCTGTAGATATGGGCTCTGCTCCTATCATCTCTGTGAAGGGACATCAGGATGGAGGGATCCGGGTGGTGTGTTGATCATCTGGATGGTACCCAGAGCCTGGGGTGCTTTGGAGAGATGTCCAGGGTCAGCTCTTACCATCGACCTCTGAAAAAATATCCCCAGAGGCCAATGGCCTGTTTCAAACAGAGATTGCCATTGTTATCACAGAAGAGTCCAACCAGAAACTGTCCTGCTGTGTCACAAACCCCCGACTCAACCAAGAGAGAGAGTCAGTGATTTCCGTAGCAGGTCAGTGCCCGTCCGTGCTGCACATGGTAGACTAAGAGGCTGCAGACATGAGCGGAGAGTATTTATCATTGTGTCTCCTGTTCATTGGCTTGAACCTTCAAGGTGCTGAGAATGTCTTGTAAAGTCCTGATCAACCTCAGTTCTCTTGGGATATGTCTACACTGCAATTAGACACCTGCTGGTGGCCTGTGCCAGCTGGCTCAGGCTAAGGGGCTGTTAAATGGCAGTGTAGACGTTCAGGCTTGTGCTGGAGACCAGGCTCTAGGACCCTGTGAGGTGGGAGGTTCCCAGAGCTTGGGCTTCAGTCTGAGCGTGAAGGTCTACACTACAATTAAACAGCCCCTTTGCCCGAGCCTCCTGAGTCTGAGTCAATTGGCACTGGCCAGCTGTGGGTGCTAACTGCAATGTAGACACATCCTTCAGAGGAGATGAGGGTGTTTAGCACCTTGAAGGCTGGGGCGCCATTGGCCAGATTTTCATAACTGCTCAGTACCCGGCAATCATCCTGCTTTTCAGTGTGGGAGGGGGAGGGACTTCTCGTTTGCTCTTGTTCTGTAGTGAAAACTGTGTTGGAATTGCAAGCTGTCACTTTAAGAGTGGGGGGTTTCCCAGTCCTGTCTGCGGGCTAGTGGGCTCTGTAGCAATGGGTGTGAGCAGAATTAGGGCTTGCCTGCAGGAACAGTTAGTTTGTGGCAAACTGGGGTGTAAATCTGAGCACTAAGTATCCATGTGGACCCTGCTACATGCACTAACGATTCCATAGTGCGCTTTGAGCTGCCCCACTTTGAAACAAGAACACATCAAAATGCACCAGGGAACTTTTAGTGCAGTGCAGCAGGATGCACATAACCAGTTAGTGCACAGCAGGTTAGTGTGAAGTAGATTTACACCCCAGCCTGCTGTGCACTCTCTGGGCCTGTACACAAGCTGACATAAAGCAAGGTGGGGTGAGTTGTGCGTGCTGCCTTAGGGAGTAGCCGCCTCTCCTGCTTTGAGGTTTCTTATGTGTTAAGTGTCTAGAGTCTAAGACATAAAGTTATGTAATGCTGCAACCTTCCAGCAGGAGTATTTATATTTGTGTCTAACTGCTCTCTGTGTGGGGGTGGGGCAGGGAATTCTCCTTTGTTCTCAGTAAAAGCTGCTGGGTGCTGAGTATTTATGAATATTTATGAAAATCTGGCTAATGAAGTCATTTTTCCTAAACAGCAGACAGGGCTGGCTCTAACATTTTTGCCGCCCCAAGCAAAAAAAAAAAACCAAAAAAAACGAGCGCCACCCCGCCACCCCAAGTTTGGCCCCGCAAGCACGTGCTTGGTCGACTGGTGCCTGGAGCCAGCCCTGAGAGCTGAAGAGAGTCCTGGATATGGTCTGAGTATTGCTACTTAGAATACATCTGAAAATACCAGCAATAAAAGTTGAGGCCCAAAATTGGCTGAAACAAAATCTTACCTGAGAGCATCTTAATTTTTAGAAAAAAAGGTGATTTTATCTATTATCTACCAAATAACTTGGTTAATACTGAATGAATATTTCATCACTATAATAGTAAGACTGTTGTATTTGTAAAGCACTGTTCATCTGAGGTCTCATAGTGCTGCACTACTGGTTAGTCTATGGTATGCCCAGTATTACCTGACTGTTATGTTCATGGCACACACAGAGAGAGCTGAACCACACATAAACACTCTTCCCGAAAGGCTGCAATGTAGCACTGCTCTATTTCTAAGAATCCAGAACTAACACACCACAGCCAAATACAGAGAGAGATAAAGCAGGCTGCTCCCTAAGGCAGAACCAAACCCACCCTGCTCTAGGCTGGCTCTTTGCAGACTGACTGCAGAGGACCCAGATGCCTGCTCCCAAAAGAGCCCTTTAGCTTGCAAGCAGGAGCAGGAATCCCTTCAGGATTTCAAGTGTCAGCTTATAATTTTTACACAGTTTTCAATACACCACTAATCACTTAGCAAGGACCCTCTAGTCAGCCACTGCTCCGAGGCCCAGGGGAGAGGACTCTGGATGAATTTTTACTCTGAATCTATAGGCTCAAGTTCTGTTTTTATTAAAATCCTGCATTAGCCTATTTTGGGCCAGACTCTCCGGTGAAGCTGAACCCCAGACTGTAGCCTTGGGATTGCTGAGAGTAACCTTGGGACTTCTTGAGCTTATGCCTGTGGGGGATAAGATGTATCATAATGGAGCTGCCCCCTACCCCCTCCCTTTCCCCAACATGCCCCCTCCCATTAATTAACCAACTTAAGTAACCAGGATAAAACTTGGGCTTCCATTGGCTTAACAATAAAGCACAAAGCAGCCACATCCCTGTGAGATTCTTGTAACTAGTCCCAGTGTCACCACTGCACAGTGTTCTGCCTTCATTCTGTGCATGTTTGCTCCCTAGTTAATGGCACTTTCTCTTGCAGAGCTGTTTTTCCCGAGGGTCAATCCCTGGACAGTGGCGCTGGGTCTGATCCTGCCTCTCCTGGCTGTTCTCATTGTCCTGGCTGGTTACTGCTTCTGGAGGCAGCACAGAGCAACAGGTGACGTAATGAGAGGGAGTGAGGGGAACATGGTGAGAGACAGACAGAGATTTAAAAACCAAACCAAAAATAAAGAGACGGGGATTAAGGGGCTTTGTTTCAGTGTTCCGGGAAGTTTCAGGCAGTGGGAGCTGGGCTGAGGGTGAAGAGAGAGCTGAAGAAATTATGATCATGTTTGAACCAAGAATTGTCAAGTGGTTTCAGCCCTTCAGATCTCATTCTGGGACCCCAATCACATGTGTGAATCTGAACTGTTCCATGGGGATCCGCATGGCTGATTTTGAAACACCCGTATGGGGCTCAGTGAGCTGGGCTAAGACACTGATATATGGAACTTGGTTGCTTGCAAGAAAAACAGAACACGAAGTAGAAGAGAAGGGTTTCTTAGGGCCCAATTCTGCCCCCCAGTCTGTGCTTGTGAGTAGGAGCTGCGGATGAGCAAAGCGGTGACAGTGCAAATGGAAAGGTTAGATTTGCTCTGCCTGGGATCCTGCTACACTACAGAAATGGGGCAATTAACTCTCTATTGCAGTATAAGTGCTCAGATTTAGTTTTTTCTCCAGTCGCAAAGGGCAGAACTGCCCTTCAGTCATCTATGTGTTTATAGAGATGCTGGAATTTTCACAGCTGTCTCAGGGGTCTGAATGCCCAATTTTTGTTTAAATTAATGGATACTGAGTGTGCAAACCCCCAAGGCAGCTGTGAGTCCCACCCAGAGTGTTTTCTCACCTGAAGGGCTGTGAAAATTATGTAGAAATATACCAATGTTGGAAGAATTGGGAAGGGGAAATGTCTGGTACAATGATTTCCCAGTGAGGACGGAAGAAGGTAATTGAGAGAAGCAGAAGGGAGCTGTGCTTTGTACTTGTGAAAGCTGGAACTGGGTGTTTCACCTTTAGAACTGTCACCTTCACACTCTGTCAGCACCAGGTGTGAACTGGTTTAGTTAGCAGCTTTAATTACGAGATACATTATGTGGGTTGAGTACATGTTTAGGTGAGAGGGATACACTCATTTTGAGTTGAATGTGAAAGTCATGTATATGCCCAGAGAGAGCGGGATCTCTGTTGGGCTCATTGTGAAGCACTAAAAAACCAGAACAATTAACAGTCACTGTCTTGTTCTCTGGCCTTTCAGAGAATTCTCTGCACCAGCTGCACTGGTGAGCTGTGGCTAGGACGCTGTAGTAACACAAACACACTCAGGACTTGCACAGTTGTTCTAAGATGCTGTTTACACAGGGCACAAGATGGTGTCACTCAGGCTGTTCTCTGCAGTGATTGACAGACATGACGCTACTTCCATTTCCAGCAGTGTTGGTTCCTCAGGGCTGACACATCAAGGGGATGAGCTCCCAATGGGAAAGAGCTGATCTTAGAGGTGAAACCTGTAGGAGACCATCCATACCACCCTCCTTGGCTCATGTTGACCTGAGCACCCAGCTGAAGAAAGGCATCTCCACCCTGTTCTTAGTTGGACACTCTCCATCTACCAAGGCCCCAGGGGGAGCTGTTCTCATGTATGACACTAAACTGGGAGGAGCGGTAGATACGCTGGAGGGTAGGGATAGGATACAGAGGGACCGGGACAAATTAGAGGATTGGGCCAAAAGAAATCTGATGAGGTTCAGCAAGGACAAATGAAGAGTCCTGCACTTAGGACGGATGAATCCCATGCACTGCTACAGACTAGGGACCAAGTGGCTAGGCAGCAGTTCTGCAGAAAAGGACCTAGGGGTTACAGTGGGTGAGAAGCTGGATATGAGTCAACAGTGTGCCCTTGTTGTCAAGAAAGTTAACAGCATTTTGGGTTGTATAAGTAGGCGTATTTCCAACAGATCTAGGGATGTGATCATTCCCCTCTATTTAGCATTGGTGAGGCCTCATCTGGAGTACCGTGTCCAGTTTTGGGCCCCACACTACAAGAAGCATGTGGAAAAATTGGAAAGAGTCCAGTGGAGGGCAACAAAAATGATTAGGGGGCTGGAGCACATGACTTACAAAGAGAGGCTGAGGGAACTGGGATTATTTAGGCTGCACAAGAGACAAATGAGGGGGGATTTGATAGCTGCTTTCAACTACCTGAAAGGAGGTTCCAAAGAGGATGGATCTAGACTGTTCTCAGTGGTACCAGATGACAGAACAAGGAGTAATGGTCTCAAGTTGCAGAAGGGGAGATTTAGGGTGGATATTAGGAAAAACTTTTTCACTAGGAGGGTGGTGAAGCACTGGAATGCTTTACCTAAGGAGATGGTGGAATCTCCTTCCTTAGAGGTTTTTAAGGTCAGGTTTGACAAAGTCCTGGCTGGGATGATTTAGTTGGGGTTGGTCCTGCTTTGAACAGGGGGTTGGACTAGATACCTCCTGAGGTCCCTTCTAGCCCTGATATTCTATGATTCTATCACTAAGACCAGGGCACTTGCAACAGGGTCAGGAGTTGGCCTAGAATGTGGCCAATCAGACCCTGTCCCCTTTCCCAGTCCTGGTCAGAGCCCCATTCCCATCACTCGCTTCCATCCTCCATCCCCACAGTCAGGAGCTGGGGGAGTCGGAGAGCTGGGGCTGTTCAGGGGATGGGCCAGAGGGGAGCAGACAAGGAACTGGACAAAAAAAGAGACCTTCTCCCCCGCACGGCTCCCCTCAATAGCCAGATTAGACAAGAGAGTGACAGGGCCCAGGCAGTGGGGATGCTGGCTGCAGGGATGTTGGCATGGATCTGTCTGTGTGTCCTGTTTGTCAGTCTGTCTGCCTCGCCTTCATAGTTACAGCACAATTACACCAATAACAGGAACTGCGCCTTAAACGTGATGGTGGAATCTCACCTCTCGCCCTTTTCTCCCTCTAGAGACTCTGCGATCGGATAAGGAGAGTGAGAAAGGTCAGTGTCTGGGCCCATCACATTAGTTGACAATAGAGTTATCCCCAACAGAACAGGGTGAAATCTTGCCAGCCGTTATTAATTATTAATCATTGGAATTAATCATAATTAATCATTGGAACAATTTACCGAGGGTCATGGGCGGCGGGTGGAGCCCCTTCTTTAGGGAAGCTACCCGCAGCTCCATCTCTTTCATCCGTGCCCCCTCCCCTGCAGCCAGAGCCCTGAAACCCCATGTCCCTCCCACACAGCTGGAGGAGCCCCAAGCGCCCCCTCCCTCGGCTGGAGGAGCCCCAGGCCAGCTGAAGCTTGAACCCTCCCCTCTCACCTGTCTGGCGCTGCCCTGGGTCAGCTGCAGCTGTGCTGTGCCTCCCCTTCCCAGACCCCAAATTGCCTGGGGAAAATCATTTCTCAGGCCTGGAAGATGCTTTTTCTATGCCCCATGCAGGTTCCAGGGCGGCTGAGGAGGTGGTATGTGCTACTCAGCTTTCTGGGTTCCTCAGTAATCTCCAGTCCAGGGAGACTGCTGATGAACCCAGGAATCTGAATAGCACATACCACTTCCTCAGCCACCCCGGAACCTGCATGGGGCATAATAAATCAAAAACCCCACAGCCGGTGGTCTGGTGGCTGTGGCAGTGGCAGGGGAGGCTGAGCCTCTCCTAACCTATTACACCCACTGCCCATGTCAAGAGTCATGGTGGATTCTCCAGCACTGGCAGTTTTTAATCAAGACTGGGTGGTGTTCTAAACGATCTGCTGTAGAAATTATTGTGGGGAAACCCCCTGGCTTGTGTTGTGCAGGGGTCAGACTAGTGATCACAATGGTCCCTTCTGGCCTTGGAATCTGAACTGATGAATCACCTCTCACCCTCTTCTCTCTCTAGAGACCCTGCTGTCTGAATGGGAGGGAGAGAAAGGTCAGTGTCTATGCCAGTTACAACATTAACTCTATTCCCATAAACACAACAGGGGGAGTCTCACCTCTCCCTCTTTTCTCCTCTAGAAGCCCTGCGATCTGCGATGGAGAGACAGAAAGGTCAGTGTCTGGGACCAATGGGATCCGATGGGTGGAAGATTTCATGTCATGTCAGTTCAATCGAGCCAACTTGACTCAATTGAAAGTCCCATTTACTGCCAGTGGAGTCACAGTTTAACACCTTGAGCTCAGTTTTAGCAGGTGGAGTTACAGCCTGTTTGAATGAATGTCTTCGGCACCTAAACTCCAGCCACAATCCTCATTTTAGGCACCGTGATCAACAACCCCCCACTTGGCTGACACCTACC
>VOCN01060733.1:0-15665 GCA_007922305.1 Dermatemys mawii
GGGTTCACTCCACTCACCTGGCCTCCCTCTCTCTCCACACAGGCTGCGCAGGCACCAGCTCTGAACAGCAACTGAGGGGCTCTGCCTGTGGGGCGGGTGAGTGGGTGGGCTGGTGTGGTACAACCCAGCCCCCGAGCAGGTTTTGTCCAGGGGCTGTGCCCCCTCAACACACTGGGGCACCATTTTATAATCCTGCATAGGGCCCCATATATCCCATAAGTCCCTTCCTGTAGCTGTTCAAACAGACCAGAGTTCCTGAAGACAAGAGCGTCATGCACCTTTCCCGGCCATTCCATGCTGATGTTGGTGAAACTTCCCTTGTGATCCACCAGTGCTTGCAGCACCATCAAGAAGTTTCCCTTGTGGTTTATGTACTGGCTGCCCTGGTGGTCCGGTGCCAGGATAGGGATATGAATTCCGTCTATAGTCCCACCACAGTTAGGGAACCCCAGTGCAGCAAAGCCATCCACAATGGCCTGCACATTTCCCAGAGTCACTACCTTTGATAGCAGCTAGTCAATGACTGTGTTGGCTACTTGGATCACAGCAGCCCCCATAGTAGATTTGCCCACTCCAAACTGATTCCCAACTGACCGGTAGCTATCGGGCACTGCAAGCTTCCACAGACTATCACCACTCATTTCTCAACTGTGAGGGCTGCTCTCATTCTGGTATCTTTGCGTCTCAGGGCAGGGGACAGCAAGTCACAATGTTCAAGGAAAGTGGCCTTATACATGCAAAATTTTTGCAGCCACTGGGGAATCATCCCATACCTGCAACACTATGTTGTCCCACCAGTCTGTGCTTGTTTCCCAGGCCCAGAATCAGCGTCCCACAGCATGAACCTAGACCAGTGCCACCATGATATCCCAAATGCCACATCCCATGCTTCCAGGAATGTCAGTGTCCATGTCTTCATCACTATCATCATCGCGCTGTTGTCGCTTCCTTGTCCGGTTTTGTAGATTCTGCACATACTGCGGGATAATACGTGAGGTGTTTATAATGGTTGCAAGTTCAGCGGTGAGCTGAACGGGCTCCATACTTGCCGTGCTATGGTGTCTGCATGGGTAATCCAGGAAAAAGGCGCGAAATGATTGTTTGCCATTTCTTTCATGGAGGGAGGGGAGAATACTGCACAGTCTGCTGCAGAGTTGCAGGAGAGCAGGAGAGCAGAGTTGCAGCAGAAGCGGTGGAGCCGTACACCATGTACAAGGACAGCTCTCAGTCCTATTGACCCGTCTGCTGCAGAAAAAAAGCATGAAACGATTGTCTGCTGTTGCTTTCATGGAGGGAGGGGCAACTGATGACATGCACCCAAGACCACCCGAGACAATGTTTTTGCCCCAATGTTCTTGCCCCATCCCAGCATTGGGAGCTTAACCCAGAATTCTAACTTGCGGCAGAGACTGCAGAAACTGTGGGATAGCTACCCACAGTGCACCGCTCCAAGAGTCGACGCTAGCCACGGTACTGTAGATGCACTCCAACGACTTAATGTGCTTAGTGGATCACACACAATCGACTGTATAAAATCTCTTCTGAA
This sequence comes from Dermatemys mawii, assembly GCA_007922305.1. Classification (NCBI taxonomy): domain Eukaryota; kingdom Metazoa; phylum Chordata; order Testudines; family Dermatemydidae; genus Dermatemys; species Dermatemys mawii. The sequence continues at coordinate 1,547 of VOCN01060733.1, forward strand.
AAATCAACTTCTATAAATTTCACATAATTTCGTACTGTAGACGTACCCTAAAAGACAGTCAAATAAGGATATGTCTACACTACAAAATTAGGTTGATTTTATTTAATTCGACGTTGAGCATCCGATTTAACAAATGTGATTTTGCATGTCCCCACTAGATGGCTTTGGTCAATGGAGCACAGCCTCACTGCCAAGGGTTGCATCAGCTGAAGGAGTGATGCAGCAGATTGGAATTCTGGGCTAGGGTCCCAATGCCTCATGGGATGAAAACATTGTTGCGGGAGGTTATGGGTGCCTGTCGTCAGTCTCCCATGTCTGTGGCTCAGAACCAGAGTGGCTGTTCACCAGCCTTGTCCTGTGGTACACTTGTCTAAGCTCCTTTATTTCCACTTGGCACTGCTGTGTGTCCCTGGTGTAGCCCTTATCCACCATGGCCTGTGCAATTTTGGCATAGATATCAGTGTTTCATTTACTGGTTCAGACAAGCTCTTCCCTCCACCCCCTTCTCCCTCAGCAATCAGATACAGCATCTCCTGAATGATCCCTCCTGGAGTGAATCTGTGTGTCTGGGCAGGCACGCACAGCTGTGCTGGTGAGCTCTCCAAGCTGCTCCAACAGGGAATGAACATTCAAAAGTTCCCCAGGGCTTTTTCTGCTCGTCCGGTTGAAGAGCATTGGAGTTCAAAGTGCTCACTGGAGCGGTCTGGGTCATCACCTGTAGGGTTACGTATGTCTGGATTCTCCCAGACATGCCTGGCTTTTGGGGTTATGTCAGGATTGCCTCTCCATTCTGAACTCTAGGGTACAGATGGGGGAACCTGCATGAAAAAAAAAAAAGAAAGAACCCCCCAAACTTATTTACCAGCTTGGGTTAAAACTTCCCCAAGACACAAGTTCCTCCTGTGTCTGGAACAGATTGCTGCCAGCACCAAATAAAATACCCCAAGAACTAGGGCAGGGCCACTTGGAGCCCTCCTTTTCTTTCCAAAAAATCCCCCAAACCTATACTTCCCTCCCTGGGAAAGGCTTGAGAAAAAAAAAACCCCTCACCAACCCTGATCCAAACTTGGATTTTACACAATGGAAAACCAAGCAGTCAAATTCTTAAAAGAAAGATTTTAATTAAAGAAAAAAAGAAATAAATAAATCCCTTGTAAAAATCAGTGAAAGAGCACTTACAATCACAAAAGAACCAAAGAGAAAAACAACAGGGAAATTCCTCTCTGCCCCCCACCCCCACCCCGAGTCTTTAAAGTTACAGAAAAACACAAAGATAATTCCCACAAACCTGAGAAATTCACAAGTAGGATAACACAAATATAAAATTTAAACTACCTTGCCTGGCTAACTTTACTTACTGTTGCTGTTTAGAAAGGTTATAGATAGATGGAGAGAAGAAATAGATCTGATTCACCTGATAGCCCAGAGCAAATGAAAGAGAAACCAAAAAGCCTTTCCCTTTCTGCAGGTTTGAAAGCATCTTTGGTTTCCATTGGTTCCTTTGGTCAGGTCCCCCCACCCAGATTCCCCTTATTTAACCTCTTACAGGTAAACAGGAATTCTAGGCTACTTTATACTTATGACAGGTTATAAATAGTATTGGGGAAATTGTGTAAAACTCTAAAAAGGTCCAGGATTTTCCTCCTCATGCAGAGTGTGGTGAGGCTGACAGGGCGGCCAGGACAGATTGAGCCGCTTGCATTGGGGCCTCCAGAAGCCAGAGCCCCTCCCCTCCTCCCTAGCAGCCTCAGATCACCAGCTGGGCTGCTCACATCGGGGCCACTCACATTGGGGCCTCTGGCAGCATTAGAGCTCCTCCCCTCCCCATGCCGGCAGTACTCTGCGGGGGCTGGGCTGTGTGCTTCATGGGGGAGTGCGGCAGCATGTCTGCGGTAGTGTGTCTGGCTCCACATGGAGCCAGACACGCTGCTCTGAGTGGCATAGTAATGGGTCCAGGGGGTTGGAGAAGGGGCAGAGGGTCTCTGGAGGGATCAGTCAAGGGACAGGGAGCAGGGGGAGTTACATGGTTTGGCGGTTCTGTGGGGGCAGTCAGGGGACAGAGAGTGGTTGGATAGGCGTGGGAGTCCCGGTGGGGGTCTGTCAGGAGGCACGGGTGTGAATAGGGTTTGGGGAAGTCAGGGGACAGGTAGGGGATGGGGCTCTAGGGAAGCAGTTAGGGTCGGGGGGGTGTCAGGATGTGGCAGTCGGGGACAAGGAGAAGGGAGGCTTAGATGGGGGATGGGGTCACAGGGAGTGGTTAGGGGCAGGGGTCCAGGGAGTGGGTGATCAGAGGACCAGGAGCAGGGGGGTTGGATGGGTTGGGGGTTCTGTGGGGGGCAGTCAGGGGGCAGGAAGTGGGAGGGAGTGGATAGGGGCAGGGCTACCCTCCCCCACACCATGAAGTGTCCTCTTTTTTAAAGTTCAAATATGGTAAACCTAATCACCTGGAGGCCAGTAACTCCAAATTACAATACGTAGTGTTTACACTCTCCTTAATTTGATGCATGAATGTCGTGTCTGGCTCATTCAAATAGGTCATTATAAATTTGACCTAATGCTGAATATGTCGACCTAAGCTAGTAGTATAGACAAACCCTAAGAGGCTTTTTCCTTTTAAAAACTCTCTACAGCTAAAGGGAACAGAAACCAGCGATGATGTTAAATGAAAGTCTAATTCAATATTTTATATTTCATATGCTTTAACTATTTTTCCTTCTTTTTTGATATCTTTAAGAAAAGATTGAAATAATTTGTTATGGTGCATTTGTCATGGTAATAAGCAGGCTGAGGTCTCTGTATACCAAATCCAAGCCTATTTTAACTGTTTAATTGTGTTAACTGGGGCGTGTTAACACCTTTGACTCTTTGGTCCCCTATGGTTACGTCCACACAGCAATAAAAGACTCGCAGCAGTAAATCTCAGAGTCTGGGTCAACTGGAAGTGTAGACATACCCTAGATTACAGCTAAATTTATACAACACGCTTATTCCAGAAGACAATTGCATTGTTCCTGTTTACCCAATGCACCGCAGAAGTGGGCTAACACACAAACAAGTCATTCTTGCTCCAAAGTTAGAGTGTCCTCATGTGGATTTATTCTGGAATAATCATTAACCTTAGCACAAGTGCAGTTCCAGGGAGCAAGTGCTAGTGCAGACGGGCTGCCAACTACTGCTGGCATTTTAACCTCAATGATGTTTGACCCTGCTTGGAGCTAGTGCTAACTAGAGCTATGGGGAGAATCCCTTCCCAGTTCCGTGCATTGCACACCAGGGTGGACTAATCCTTGTGCCAGTCACTGAACGTCTGATTTTGTTTGTTTCTTCTGTGCACAGACCCAGCTACGATGATGGGGAAGGTTCCCTTGTTCTCTCCCAGCTTCACAGTGAGCTCCGCTCTGCCTAGCTACATCACTCTCTGCCTCACTCTACAGGTTCACAGGCTGGTGTCAGGTAGGAGCTCTGGCCTCCTCGCTGGGTTTGCTGCCTGTTCTCACACAGAGCTCTGCTGCCCTGCAGCTCCTCGCACATGCAGAGAGAAGTGACCATGTCACCTGTTCCAAAGTCACCCCCATTGGACACCCCCACAGCTCAGGACACACCCAGAATATCCCTCCTCCTAAAGCTGTCTGGTGGACTCCTACCAGCCAAATCCCTGGGTGAAAACTCCCATTGACTTCAGTGGGGCCTGGATTTCTCCCTGGATTTGGTGTCTCCACTTCCCTTATGGTCCTTGCTTTAGTCTAGCACCAGCCGCCTCTCTGCCCCTTCTTGCTACTGTAAGAGTGCCCTCCCACCCCCCCGTGCTCCTCCTGCCACCTGGCACATTCGCTGACAAAACCTTAACTGACGCAGAGTGAGGGTGAAGGGGCTGTTAAAGGCGATGAGGGGCTTGTAAAATGTGACAAGTGTGGGGCTGTTTCTGGGCAGTAGCTCAATGTAGAACAGGGTCAGCAGCTCCTGTTCAGAGCAGCTCCCCTACAAAGTAGTTTTCCCTTAAAAAGGAGAAGGTGTTTGACTCTGTGCTTCAGTTGCCATGTGCCCTGATCCCTGAGTCATGTGCCGTATCTGCACAGGCAGAGTGCGGGTCTGTGTGCAGTGGGTGTATTGGATCATCTCTCAGAGAGGGCAGAGTTAAGGTTGCTTTGGACTGTATCTTAACTTTGCATTTGCTGGTGAGTTTTGCTGAACTGTTTTCTGCAAGGACCTGAGATACCTCTGGGAACCTTAACTCAGCATTAGCAAAGATTTTTTCAGTGTCTTTCCTAGTTTCTTAACCAGAAAGAGGACTCTTTATAGTAGACTTTAATGATCATTTAGGCAGCTGTAGTCCTCATTTAGATTTGCAGTTGATACATGACTGTGGCTAGATAATAACATAAAGCCCTAGCTTTTATATAGTGCTTTTCATCAATAGAGCTCAAGGAACTTTATTCATTATTCCCATTTAACAGATGGGGAAACTGAGGCACAGAACACTGAAGAGACTTGCCCAAGATCACCCAGCAGGCCAGTGGCAGAGCCAGGAATAGTCCCAGTCCACTGGTCTCTCTACTAGGCCACATAGTTGCTATGTCATTTCGTTACAGTGCAATGGGGGTAATGGAGTTGTGCTTTGAAGGGTTTACAGTGTGTAGTTGCTAACAGGGCTGATGTGAGAAATCGGAGACACAGTCCATGTCCCAGTGTCGTGACAGTTCCCTGGTGCTTACCATGATTGTCAGTATGAGAGAAAACTGCTGAGTCTGACTCCTTCTCCACCCATACCCCACCATCTCTCACAACATGTAGCCCCCCTTCTCCCTCCAACATTCCAGCTCTCCCTCCCCTTCCCTCACCACAGAGACATTAGTTATCACTGTTTAAACCTTTAACATGCAAGAAGTTGTTCCTTGCTGTCTCCAGATGGCATAGACATACCTGCACTAGCTCTGAGCAAGCTGTTGTGCTATAAATGGCAGAGTAGACAGAGTAGCATGAGAAGCCTCCCTGAATATGTACGTAGGGTCCTGGGCAGGATCATACCTGCGGAGCTAGCCCAGCCTCCCGCTGACACCACCATGGCTACACTTTCTCATGCTAGCTCAATCAAAGCTATTGGGTGCATGTCTTCTCACACTGGAAATTACACCTCCAGCTCAAAGTATAGATGTCCCCTCAGTGTTACCAGCTCACAGAACTTTATCACAAGTCTCATGACCACATGATGCATTTCTTAAAGCCACAGCTCCTGGAGGTCTCTCGGATAGACTCTCAGCTATCATTTTGTTTTAAATAACGTTTCTTGGTGCAGATAAATACTTGGAAATTGTGACCCTAGTCATCTTTAAAGGTTCAGAAATCAGAAGGCAGAGACCAATTTTATGATTTTTTAAAAATCTCTTTATTTTTAAGCCAATCTCATAATTAAGTTGGGGGAGGGGGACTGTCTCCTGATTTTTGAACGCTTCAAAGTTGGCAGTATGCATCCTGCTGCACTTACATTCCTTGGTTCCTCTCCAATTTAATTTTCTTTTTCCCTAATTCATTTCACAGCACAGTTCACAGTGATTGGACCTGACCATCCAATCACTGCCTCCCTAGGTGGCGAGGCCGTCCTGCCCTGCCACCTCTCCCCCGAGATGAGCGCTGAGAACACGGAAGTGGGATGGTTCCGATCCCACGATTCTGCAGTGATGCACCTGTATCGTGCTGGGCAGGATCAGTACGGAGAGCAGATGCTGCAATATCGAGACAGAACTGAGCTCTTGAAAGACAACATCACCAGGGGGAGAGTTTCCCTGATAATACGCAATATCCGACCCTCCGACGATGGGCGTTACACTTGTTATTTTCAGTCCAGTGTCTCTTACGAAGATGTTTTATTGGAACTGCAGGTGGCAGGTTAGGGACTTGTTTTGATACTTTGATGTCTTCAACGGAGTAATAAGTGGAGTCTGAGGGGTCATTGTAATATGCCACTTGATGTATCTCACTACAGTGGGGCAGTAGCTCTGTGCTGGTTAAGGTTTATTCTAGCTCACTGTTTAACTGCTGTTTTTTTCTAAGGGCTCTAAAATCCAGAAACATACTCAGATTGTCTTAAAATTTTCTGTGACACATTGGAACCTGGGAAAGGATTAGTGAGCTAAGATTGAATTCACTAGAGAAAGGAATTAATGAGATACACAAACACCTCTAAAAAGTCACGTGATATTGGCATGTTGTGATCATTACAACTTTTTTGTGCACGCTTGGGGTCAGACAATGGCTGATCCTCCTCACACTCATCTCACCAGCTGGGATTTGATCTCGGATTGTGTCTGGCATCCACAAGGTAACAGGGGTTGATACACAGAGTGTTGTAACTTAGTTCCTGGTATAAGAATGGGGGAGTTGAGGAATTCTCCCTGCTCCCCAGGACAGGTAAAGGCAGGAGACCTGACCCCTGAAGATACTGCCAGAGAGACCAGCAAGGGCACATGTGTAGCTAGGTCTGTAACCATGACATGAGGTTTAGGTCTGGTGCAGTGAACACCAGATTGCTGACAATCTCCATGGCGTGGCAAGAAACCTCTGTGCACTTCTGCTGACACAGCCTAGAGACCTCAGCACTGAAATGAAACTGGGGATCCCACAGTAGCCAAAGTGACCATTTGAGCAAGCATCATGCTAGGCAGAGTGGATGTGCCCATGCAAATGAGATCAGTCCCTGAAGTCCTTTTCCACAGCTCACCACCAGATGTCAGGGGAGAGCTCATTCTGACTCTGCTTGTACATACATATGCGCTTCTTTTGATGAACTGATACAAACCTCTCTATGGACATGTAAATACGTTTGGAAATGGCCTATATCCATTTAGCTTGAGTTAATTCCTTCTTGATTTAAGAGTGTCCACAGAGGAATTTACACTTGATTAACGAAACAGGTTTAACTAAACTGGAGAAAATTTGTGCATAGAATAGCCCTGATATTAATATTAATTTTACTGTGTATCAGATATGAATCTGGCCAGGTTAACTGACCAACCACACTCGTGGACTCATGCTCGATTATTAGTTTAATAAGAAATGCCTTTTGATAACAGTGTAATAAAGCTTTTGGCTCATTACTGGGCACTGTAGGATTATCACACGTTTATTTATTTCTTCTGTAGATATGGGCTCTGCTCCTATCATCTCTGTGAAGGGACATCAGGATGGAGGGATCCGGGTGGTGTGTTGATCATCTGGATGGTACCCAGAGCCTGGGGTGCTTTGGAGAGATGTCCAGGGTCAGCTCTTACCATCGACCTCTGAAAAAATATCCCCAGAGGCCAATGGCCTGTTTCAAACAGAGATTGCCATTGTTATCACAGAAGAGTCCAACCAGAAACTGTCCTGCTGTGTCACAAACCCCCGACTCAACCAAGAGAGAGAGTCAGTGATTTCCGTAGCAGGTCAGTGCCCGTCCGTGCTGCACATGGTAGACTAAGAGGCTGCAGACATGAGCGGAGAGTATTTATCATTGTGTCTCCTGTTCATTGGCTTGAACCTTCAAGGTGCTGAGAATGTCTTGTAAAGTCCTGATCAACCTCAGTTCTCTTGGGATATGTCTACACTGCAATTAGACACCTGCTGGTGGCCTGTGCCAGCTGGCTCAGGCTAAGGGGCTGTTAAATGGCAGTGTAGACGTTCAGGCTTGGGCTGGAGACCAGGCTCTAGGACCCTGTGAGGTGGGAGGTTCGCAGAGCTTGGGCTTCAGTCTGAGCGTGAAGGTCTACACTACAATTAAACAGCCCCTTTGCCCGAGCCTCCTGAGTCTGAGTCAATTGGCACTGGCCAGCTGTGGGTGCTAACTGCAATGTAGACACATCCTTCAGAGGAGATGAGGGTGTTTAGCACCTTGAAGGCTGGGGCGCCATTGGCCAGATTTTCATAACTGCTCAGTACCCGGCAATCATCCTGCTTTTCAGTGTGGGAGGGGGAGGGACTTCTCGTTTGCTCTTGTTCTGTAGTGAAAACTGTGTTGGAATTGCAAGCTGTCACTTTAAGAGTGGGGGGTTTCCCAGTCCTGTCTGCGGGCTAGTGGGCTCTGTAGCAATGGGTGTGAGCAGAATTAGGGCTTGCCTGCAGGAACAGTTAGTTTGTGGCAAACTGGGGTGTAAATCTGAGCACTAAGTATCCATGTGGACCCTGCTACATGCACTAACGATTCCATAGTGCGCTTTGAGCTGCCCCACTTTGAAACAAGAACACATCAAAATGCACCAGGGAACTTTTAGTGCAGTGCAGCAGGATGCACATAACCAGTTAGTGCACAGCAGGTTAGTGTGAAGTAGATTTACACCCCAGCCTGCTGTGCACTCTCTGGGCCTGTACACAAGCTGACATAAAGCAAGGTGGGGTGAGTTGTGCGTGCTGCCTTAGGGAGTAGCCGCCTCTCCTGCTTTGAGGTTTCTTATGTGTTAAGTGTCTAGAGTCTAAGACATAAAGTTATGTAATGCTGCAACCTTCCAGCAGGAGTATTTATATTTGTGTCTAACTGCTCTCTGTGTGGGGGTGGGGCAGGGAATTCTCCTTTGTTCTCAGTAAAAGCTGCTGGGTGCTGAGTATTTATGAATATTTATGAAAATCTGGCTAATGAAGTCATTTTTCCTAAACAGCAGACAGGGCTGGCTCTAACATTTTTGCCGCCCCAAGCAAAAAAAAAAAACCAAAAAAAACGAGCGCCACCCCGCCACCCCAAGTTTGGCCCCGCAAGCACGTGCTTGGTCGACTGGTGCCTGGAGCCAGCCCTGAGAGCTGAAGAGAGTCCTGGATATGGTCTGAGTATTGCTACTTAGAATACATCTGAAAATACCAGCAATAAAAGTTGAGGCCCAAAATTGGCTGAAACAAAATCTTACCTGAGAGCATCTTAATTTTTAGAAAAAAAGGTGATTTTATCTATTATCTACCAAATAACTTGGTTAATACTGAATGAATATTTCATCACTATAATAGTAAGACTGTTGTATTTGTAAAGCACTGTTCATCTGAGGTCTCATAGTGCTGCACTACTGGTTAGTCTATGGTATGCCCAGTATTACCTGACTGTTATGTTCATGGCACACACAGAGAGAGCTGAACCACACATAAACACTCTTCCCGAAAGGCTGCAATGTAGCACTGCTCTATTTCTAAGAATCCAGAACTAACACACCACAGCCAAATACAGAGAGAGATAAAGCAGGCTGCTCCCTAAGGCAGAACCAAACCCACCCTGCTCTAGGCTGGCTCTTTGCAGACTGACTGCAGAGGACCCAGATGCCTGCTCCCAAAAGAGCCCTTTAGCTTGCAAGCAGGAGCAGGAATCCCTTCAGGATTTCAAGTGTCAGCTTATAATTTTTACACAGTTTTCAATACACCACTAATCACTTAGCAAGGACCCTCTAGTCAGCCACTGCTCCGAGGCCCAGGGGAGAGGACTCTGGATGAATTTTTACTCTGAATCTATAGGCTCAAGTTCTGTTTTTATTAAAATCCTGCATTAGCCTATTTTGGGCCAGACTCTCCGGTGAAGCTGAACCCCAGACTGTAGCCTTGGGATTGCTGAGAGTAACCTTGGGACTTCTTGAGCTTATGCCTGTGGGGGATAAGATGTATCATAATGGAGCTGCCCCCTACCCCCTCCCTTTCCCCAACATGCCCCCTCCCATTAATTAACCAACTTAAGTAACCAGGATAAAACTTGGGCTTCCATTTGCTTAACAATAAAGCACAAAGCAGCCACATCCCTGTGAGATTCTTGTAACTAGTCCCAGTGTCACCACTGCACAGTGTTCTGCCTTCATTCTGTGCATGTTTGCTCCCTAGTTAATGGCACTTTCTCTTGCAGAGCTGTTTTTCCCGAGGGTCAATCCCTGGACAGTGGCGCTGGGTCTGATCCTGCCTCTCCTGGCTGTTCTCATTGTCCTGGCTGGTTACTGCTTCTGAAGGCAGCACAGAGCAACAGGTGACGTAGTGAGAGGGAGTGAGGGGAACATGATGAGAGACAGACAGAGATTTAAAAACCAAACCAAAAGTAAAGAGACAGGGATTAAGGGGCTTTGATTCAGTGTTCCGGGAAGTTTCAGGCAGTGGGAGCTGGGCTGAGGGTGAAGAGAGAGCTGAAGAAATTATGATCATGTTTGAACCAAGAATTGTCATGTGGTTTCAGCCCTTCAGATCTCATTCTGGGACCCCAATCACATGTGTGAATCTGAACTGTTCCATGGGGATCCGCATGGCTGATTTTGAAACACCCGTATGGGGCTCAGTGAGCTGGGCTAAGACACTGATATATGGAACTTGGTTGCTTGCAAGAAAAACAGAACACGAAGTAGAAGAGAGGGCTTTCTTAGGGCCCAATTCTGCCCCCCAGTCTGTGCTTGTGAGTAGGAGCTGCAGATGAGCAAAGCGGTGACAGTGCAAATGGAAAGGTTAGATTTGCTCTGCCTGGGATCCTGCTACACTACAGAAATGGGGCAATGAACTCTCTGTTGCAGTATAAGTGCTCAGCTTTAGTTTCTTCTCCAGTCGCAAAGGGCAGAACTGCCCTTCAGTGGTCTATGTGTTTATAGAGATGCTGGAATTTTCACAGCTGTCTCAGGGGTCTGAATGCCCAATTTTTGTTTAAATTAATGGATACTGAGTGTGCAAACCCCCAAGGCAGCTGTGAGTCCCACCCAGAGGGTTTTCTCACCTGAAGGGCTGTGAAAATTATGTAGAAATGTACCAATGTTGGAAGAATTGGGAAGGGGAAATGTCTGGTACAATGATTTCCCAGTGAGGACGGAAGAAGGTAATTGAGAGAAGCAGAAGGGAGCTGTGCTTTGTACTTGTGAAAGCTGGAACTGGGTGTTTCACCTTTAGAACTGTCACCTTCACACTCTGTCAGCACCAGGTGTGAACTGGTTTAGTTAGCAGCTTTAATTACGAGATACATTATGTGGGTTGAGTACATGTTTAGGTGAGAGGGATACACTCATTTTGAGTTGAATGTGAAAGTCATGTATATGCCCAGAGAGAGCGGGATCTCTGTTGGGCTCATTGTGAAGCACTAAAAAACCAGAACAATTAACAGTCACTGTCTTGTTCTCTGGCCTTTCAGAGAATTCTCTGCACCAGCTGCACTGGTGAGCTGTGGCTAGGACGCTGTAGTAACACAAACACACTCAGGACTTGCACAGTTGTTCTAAGATGCTGTTTACACAGGGCACAAGATGGTGTCACTCAGGCTGTTCTCTGCAGTGATTGACAGACATGACGCTACTTCCATTTCCAGCAGTGTTGGTTCCTCAGGGCTGACACATCAAGGGGATGAGCTCCCAATGGGAAAGAGCTGATCTTAGAGGTGAAACCTGTAGGAGACCATCCATACCACCCTCCTTGGCTCATGTTGACCTGAGCACCCAGCTGAAGAAAGGCATCTCCACCCTGTTCTTAGTTGGACACTCTCCATCTACCGAGGCCCCAGGGGGAGCTGTTCTCATGTATGACACTAAACTGGGAGGAGCGGTAGATACGCTGGAGGGTAGGGATAGGATACAGAGGGACCGGGACAAATTAGAGGATTGGGCCAAAAGAAATCTGATGAGGTTCAGCAAGGACAAATGAAGAGTCTTGCATTTAGGATGGATGAATCCCATGCACTGCTACAGACTAGGGACCAAGTGGCTAGGCAGCAGTTCTGCAGAAAAGGACCTAGGGGTTACAGTGGGTGAGAAGCTGGATATGAGTCAACAGTGTGCCCTTGTTGTCAAGAAAGTTAACAGCATTTTGGGTTGTATAAGTAGGCGTATTTCCAGCAGATCGAGGGGTGTGATCATTCCCCTCTATTTAGCATTGGTGAGGCCTCATCTGGAGTACCGTGTCCAGTTTTGGGCCCCACACTACAAGAAGCATGTGGAAAAATTGGAAAGAGTCCAGTGGAGGGCAACAAAAATGATTAGGGGGCTGGAGCACATGACTTACAAAGAGAGGCTGAGGGAACTGGGATTATTTAGGCTGCACAAGAGACAAATGAGGGGGGATTTGATAGCTGCTTTCAACTACCTGAAAGGAGGTTCCAAAGAGGATGGATCTAGACTGTTCTCAGTGGTACCAGATGACAGAACAAGGAGTAATGGTCTCAAGTTGCAGAAGGGGAGATTTAGGGTGGATATTAGGAAAAACTTTTTCACTAGGAGGGTGGTGAAGCACTGGAATGCTTTACCTAAGGAGATGGTGGAATCTCCTTCCTTAGAGGTTTTTAAGGTCAGGTTTGACAAAGTCCTGGCTGGGATGATTTAGTTGGGGTTGGTCCTGCTTTGAACAGGGGGTTGGACTAGATACCTCCTGAGGTCCCTTCTAGCCCTGATATTCTATGATTCTATCACTAAGACCAGGGCACTTGCAACAGGGTCAGGAGTTGGCCTAGAATATGGCCAATCAGACCCTGTCCCCTTTCCCAGTCCTGGTCAGAGCCCCATTCCCATCACTCGCTTCCATCCTCCATCCCCACAGTCAGGAGCTGGGGGGGTCGGAGAGCTGGGGCTGTTCAGGGGATGGGCCAGAGGGGAGCAGACAAGGAACTGGACAAAAAAAGAGACCTTCTCCCCCGCACGGCTCCCCTCAATAGCCAGATTAGACAAGAGAGTGACAGGGCCCAGGCAGTGGGGATGCTGGCTGCAGGGATGTTGGTACAGATCTGTCTGTGTGTCCTGTTTGTCAGTCTGTCTGCCTCGCCTTCATAATTACAGCACAATTACACCAATAACAGGAACTGCGCCTTAAACGTGATGGTGGAATCTCACCTCTCGCCCTTTTCTCCCTCTAGAGACTCTGTGATCGGATAAGGAGAGCGAGAAAGGTCAGTAGCTGGGCCCATCACATTAGTTGACAATAGAGTTATCCCCAACAGAACAGGGTGAAATCTTGCCAGCCGTTATTAATTATTAATCATTGGAATTAATCATAATTAATCATTGGAACAATTTACCGAGGGTCATGGGCGGCGGGTGGAGCCCCTTCTTTAGGGAAGCTACCCGCAGCTCCATCTCTTTCATCCGTGCCCCCTCCCCTGCAGCCAGAGCCCTGAAACCCCATGTCCCTCCCACACAGCTGGAGGAGCCCCAAGCACCCCCTCCCTCGGCTGGAGGAGCCCCAGGCCAGCTGAAGCTTGAACCCTCCCCTCTCACCTGTCTGGAGCTGCCCTGGGTCAGCTGCAGCTGTGCTGTGCCTCCCCTTCCCAGACCCCAAATTGCCTGGGGAAAATCATTTCTCAGGCCTGGAAGATGCTTTTTCTATGCCCCATGCAGGTTCCAGGGCGGCTGAGGAGGTGGTATGTGCTACTCAGCTTTCTGGGTTCCTCAGTAATCTCCAGTCCAGGGAGACTGCTGATGAACCCAGGAATCTGAATAGCACATACCACTTCCTCAGCCACCCCGGAACCTGCATGGGGCATAATAAATAAAAAACCCCACAGCCGGTGGTCTGGTGGCTGTGGCAGTGGCAGGGGAGGCTGAGTCTCTCCTAACCTATTACACCCACTGCCCATGTCAAGAGTCATGGTGGATTCTCCAGCACTGGCAGTTTTTAATCAAGATTGGGTGTTGTTCTAAACGATCTGCTGTAGGAATTATTTTGGGGAAACCCCCTGGCTTGTGTTGTGCAGGGGTCAGACTAGTGATCACAATGGTCCCTTCTGGCCTTGGAATCTGAATTGATGAATCACCTCTCACCCTCTTCTCTCTCTAGAGACCCTGCTGTCTGAATGGGAGGGAGAGAAAGGTCAGTGTCTATGCCAGTTACAACATTAACTCTATTCCCATAAACACAACAGGGGGAGTCTCACCTCTCCCTCTTTTCTCCTCTAGAAGCCCTGCGATCTGCGATGGAGAGACAGAAAGGTCAGTGTCTGGGACCAATGGGATCCGATGGGTGGAAGATTTCATGTCATGTCAGTTCAGTTGAGCCAACTTGACTCAATTGAAAGTCCCATTTACTGCCAGTGGAGTCACAGTTTAACACCTTGAGCTCAGTTTTAGCAGGTGGAGTTACAGCCTGTTTGAATGAATGTCTTCGGCACCTAAACTCCAGCCATAATCCTTATTTTAGGCACCGTGATCAACAACCCCCCACTTGGCTGACACCTACC
>ML679913.1:953-12369 GCA_007922305.1 Dermatemys mawii
GCACCCCCCCCACATCCCCACCCCCACCCTGAGCACCAAATGGGAGCTCCTGCACCCTCCCCCTCACATACCCACCTGCATCCCTTGCACGGAATGGGACTTGCCCCAGGTAAGTGCTCCACACCCCAACCTCCTGCCCCAACCTTGAGCCCCTCCCTCATTCTTGCTCCTGGCCAGACCCTGCACCCCAACCCCAGCCTGCTCCTGCACCCTAACTCACTCCCAGACCCTACATCCCCAGCCCTGTGCTTCGTGCACCCCACCCTCAGCTTGATGCAGAGAGAGATGAAGAGAATGGGCTAGGGAGAAGGTAGGTAATGTGGGTGGGGATGGGATCCTGTTTACCCCCTCCCCAGCCCTGCTGTGCTTGCAGTTTACCCCTGGCCCCTCCCTTGCTCCAAGGACCAACCCTAGCTCCCGCCCCAGTGTGCTTCTGTCCTGAGCCCCTGCCATGCCCAGCTGTCAGGGTGGATAAAAATCAATGACTTTAAAAAAATCAGATTTTTGAGGAAAAAATATCTAAAGATAGTTTTAATTAAGATACATTATATCTCATCATGGAATAGGGATTTTAAATTCTACTTCTATAGTATGAGACAATATATTCATCTAATGTTTAAGAAAATGTGACGGAGTCAGGCCAGAAGGGTATAGGAGAGTGCTGGAAGGCAGGTATATCAGCCTCAGGATGTGCAGGTCCCTGTTCCCTGGCTAGCCAAACAAAGACTACTCCAGGCCAATCAGGAACCTTCTAGAAAGGAGTAGAGACAGCTAGCCTGATTGGGACACCTGAAGCCAATCAGGCACTGGCTGAAACCAGATAAAAACCTCCCAGTTAGTCAGGTGGGCTGTGGGTGTTAGGAGCTGTGGGAGGAAGTTATGCTGTTGGTGAGACTGAGTGGTGGACAACATATCATACAGAAGGAAGGAGGCCCTGAGGTAAGGTGAAGTGGAGTTTGAAGAAGCGGGGACTGCTGTGGGGAAGTAGCCCAGGGAATTGTATTGTGTTTTGTGGATAAAAGGTCAGCCATCTTAGCTGATACTATTAGGGTCCCTGGGCTGGAGTCCGGAGTAGAGGGAGGGCCCGGGCTCCCCCCTTTTCTGCCTCCCTTAATTAGTTACTGAGAAAGGGAGGTCACTGTGGGCCTAGATGAGTTTCTGAGGCCCCTAAATCTGCCAGGAAGCACAGCACCCACAAATACAGACTTGGAACTTTGTCACAAAAAGTTTTGTAAATCAGTTCTACTTGTTCATAGATTAGGGATCCAATTTTTTGGGGATCCACAGGCTTCCATATACATTATTTAGGTTAATTTTTCTATCTATCCATTGGGACTCAGTGATCAGTTTAGATGATACCATCAGAGATCATTAGTTTTGCAGTTCTCAAATTGTGGATTTGTATCTCCAGAGATAACACGCTTGTTAACAGCTAAAATGTTTTAAAATAAATAAATACTATATAGAGGTGAGAAATAACAGACCTCAAATCTATTGTCCCTCTGCAAATTTGTGTACATAGAGTCAATCCCTTACCTCTCTTTAAAAGTGAAAAGTTTCCAAAAGTTCAATGAATAGAAGATTGTTTAGGGTGGGATAGATCTGGACAAGAAGAAGTCTGGAGATAAATGTGAGAAGGGAGGGACATGCTTTTTTGTTAAACTATTATGTTTGCTGTTGAAGAAACAAAAAACAGAATATTTAATGTTGTTGTTTTAATTAAATAAAACCATTTCAATGCCTGTCTGGTGATGTTCTCCCACTTACACAGTCTGGAAAGAAAATCCTCCGAATATTAATGATTAACTTGTTGAATGGGAGATGGTTCATCTCCATATTCACTTCATAAATATCTGCTTCCTTTATCTTTGGTAATTGAAATAACCAATCACTCATTTTCTGATATAGCTGTAAAACTCATCTGAAAAGTTTTCAAAATAAATCACGATTTAGAAATATATAGTGTGAACCTTCTAAAAATACTACCTTCATCTCTCTCTGAGTTGTGAAGAATACGTATTAAGGTTATAACAACCAAGAATGCACTTTTATGTAGAAAACCATGATTAAATTGAGTCTTCCTGACCAGTGATTTGAATCAAATCCACCCTGCTAGCTGTGCTCTTGCCCCTGGCATCTTCATTCCTGGGAGGCCCACAAATATGTTTGACTCCGGGCCCACAAAAAGTTAATCTGGCCCTGGAGCTGCTGCTGCCCCTCCCAAAGCAGGCTTGGGGCCCCGCGCCCCGGCTGGGGGATGCTCATCCTCCGAGAGCGGCCTGCTCCCGCTGTGCCTGGCCACTCACCATGGGCAAGGACCAGGAGCTGGTGAAGGTGGAGGACATCTGCCTGGTGCAGAAGCTGCTGCAGCGGCCCAAGCCTGGCAAAGCCAGTGAGTGGACCCACAGCTTAGCGGGGGGCACCAGGGTGGGGTGGGGAGGGTTCATGGGAGGGGCTGTGTACCCTTCAGGGATGCTCAAGGGTCAGGGAGGGGGGAACCTGGTCTGCGGAGCAGCCCCTGGGCACAGCTGGCCCCTAGGGTCTAGAAAGACTCATTGGAATTTGCCCCTCAATGAACTGATGTGCAAGGGGTGCGGGCAAGGTGGAAGTTTCACCTAGGGCGCAAAATATCCTTGCGCTGGCCTTGACTGGCGCTGTCTGTATGAGAAGCTGGACCTGGCCCATGACAACATCCCAATGGTTATATCCGCACGCTGTACCCTCCATAGCAGTTGTGAAGGGACATGTGAAAGATTCACTCAGGCATGGACCTCGGAGGTTCAACACCTAGAGGCTGAATTTGAACAGCCAGAGAGCAGGGCTATTAGAGGGGCCCAGCGTGGGGCTGCAAGGATTAGGGATGCCTTGAGGGAGCAATCTGAGGCTGAAAGCCACCGGTAATGTTTGGTGCCCTGCACAGGAGTGAAGTGCAGTGGTTCCAGAGTTAGTAGGAATCTTTATTTGCTACGTATGATGCACTGACTTGCAACGCCTGTTGCTTTCCTGGGCTACAGTATCTTTTCCTAAATGCAATAATAAAGAACGCTTGCAACTCCAAAAAAATTAATTTATTGAAAAGAAAATTCCATTATTGAAAAGAAACACAACTACTTGGGAAACAGTAAGGGCATAACACATCTGTGCTGTGTGGGACGAGGGAAGGGGTTGGGGTGGGGAACGGGACAATCAGAGATTTGTGTATATCCTGCTATTGTTCGATAAAAGGGCCCCCTGCAATAAATTCCTCCTGGCCTTGCTTAACTTCCTTATCTTGCACAAATATTCTTGTATTGTTCTCTCTCCCCCTCTTTCTCTGCTTGATTGAGTAACCGTAGAAACCAGTTTGCGCAAGGTCAGCCTGAGATGATGCAGAAGAAGACACGTACCCAGTATCTTTCCTTTGTCTATCTTAAACCTATAAATACTGATGTGTGTGTCTAATAAAGCTGTCTCATGCCTCTGAAGCTACTAGCCTGAGGGGGATGCGTGCCCTTTGATCAAAACTACTTGGCCTCAGTGTGTTTCTTATACGGTCTCTGACAGTTTGAGCTATAGGTCCGACTCCGCACTACCCGGGTGTTGGAACGGTGAGTAGGATAAGCTGATTTTTACCTAACACTATCATACTCAGCCTTTCTGTCTGCCTTGTAATAAGTGCTGCACATCAGGCTGGCAAAAATGCACGGTGATGGGGGTTGAGTGCAGTGGATAAGGGTCGTAGTTTGCAGGGCTGGGTGGCGAAACTACAGGTGTTGGATGCAGCTGGTGGCGATAAGAACCCAGATGTTGGGGAAAGTTGGTTGGCGGTGACATGGGGGCATAAGGGAAAGAGTTTTGGGACAAGGGCTGCAGGGGAGGTGGGAGGGAAAGTGCTCCATTTCCATTGCTACAAGCACCTGTATTGAATCTGCTTGGTGCTCCAGGATGTTTAGCAGCCGCTCCATGCTTTGGTGCCCGCGATCTGCATTCTGCTGGTGGAGCTTCCATTCACTCTCCCAGCACTCCTGCACTTTTTGATTTTCATTAAGAGACTGCTGCATTACCTCATGCAGCATGTCCTCTTTGCTCCTTCGCAGACACTTCCTGATTCTTTGGAGTCTTTCGGCTGTTGATAACAAGGACGACTGGGATCTCAAGGTTGCATCCGTGAAGCTGAAATGCAACACTTAACAGAGGCAGCATTGTTCACACCAGACAGAACAATGATTCAGCCGTACTTAAAGACACGCACAGTATACACAATAGCAGAAATTGCCTGTCCCAAAGCAAGCGCACATAACCCAGAGGAGCCCCGAAGTGGTGAGTAAGCACAGGGGCAAGGGGGACTGATTGTTTCATGGCTGTACTGTTCTCTGTGGTTCTGTGCCTTGAGGAGAGCCAATAGCTGCAGGAGGCCCCTATAGTGAACATTGTCCCCACATTTTCAACAGGATGAGTTCATCCTGGAAGATATCTCGCTGCTGAGGGTGACCTGGGAAGCAAGGGGGGGGGGGTCAACTGCTACAGTGCGACTTCCGTCTTGACCCATATGTAGCTTGACTGTGCGCAGCAATGTGCCTCCCCCCATCACAGAACAGTGGTGTGGACACGTTAGCCTGAGTGGGACAAGGAGCACAGTAGCTCTGCCAAGGAACCTGCACAAGCGGATTGTCCAGTTTCTGCATGAGACCTTTGAAGAGATCAGTGAGGCCGATAACCGTGATGTGACAGAGCACATTAATGCCCTATTCTACATCTAGGCATGTATGCACCCTAACCCTCCTCGCTCCAAGAGCCTGCACTGAACAACTTTCTTACCAAAATAAAAGCTGCTAACTGGGCACCTCCTCTAGTGTTTGTTCTTCCCCAAGCACCATCCGATGTGACTGGCTACCTTCCTCCTTGCTTGAAAACAGCTCCAGGCTGCATGCATCTAGAGATGCCGGGTTGTCTCCCTCCTCCTCAGCACCCTCACTCCCGCTTTCCTCCTCCTCCTGCCTTGTTGAACTGGGCTCTGAAGTGTCCAGGGTGGTCTTTGGAGTGGAGGTGGGATCGCCCCCAAGTATTGCATCCAGCTCTTTGTAGAATCAGCAGGCGTGGGTGCAACAGTGGGTGGAGCGACGATTTGCCTCCCATATTTTGCAGTACGCATTCCGCAGCTCCTTCATTTTAACACTGCACTGCACTGTGTCCTAGTCAGGACCCCTTTCCAGCATGCCCCTTGATATCTGCCCAAAGGTATCATAATTCCTATGGCTGGAGTGCAGTTAGGACTGGACAGCTTCCTCCCCACAAACACTGATGCGGTTCAGCACCTCGCCATTGCTCCATACTGGGGATCGCCTGGACCGTGGAGGCTTGGTGACCTGGAAATATGCACTGAGAGCTCTCCACGTCTGGCTGAGCAAATAGGAAAGGAATTTTCAAAATTCCCAGGGAATGTAAAGGGTGGGTGTGATGGTTGGTCACCTGAGGGCAGAGCAGTACAGTTCAAAGTGAAGACCAGAGTGGCTAGAACAGGCATTGTGGGACACTTCTGGAGGCCGATCAGAGCGCATTAATAGACCAGGGCATCCACACTGGCTCCGTGGTGCTCCAGCCATGGTGCAGAAAGCGTTATGCTTCACATGGAGATGGATTACCAGGAGCACTCCAGCCGCAGAGTCCAGGCGCTCTACGAGCCTTGCCAGTGTGAACGCATCATGAGTTAGGGCACCCTGGGCTGCTTTAATGCGCTCTAACTTGCAAGTGTAGCCAAGCCCTTAGTTAACCAGAGCAAACCCATGGCGATCGGGGGAGGTCCCAGATGAATGGAAAAAGGCTAATGTAGTGCCCATCTTTAAAAAAGGAGGAAGAAGGATCCGGGGAACTACAGGCCAGTCAGCCTCACCTCAGTCCCTGGAAAAATCATGGAGCAGGTCCTCAAGGAAACCATTCTGAAGCACTTAGAGGAGAGGAAAGTGATCAGGAACCGTCAGCATGGATTCACCAAGGGCAAATCATGCCTCACTAACCTAATAGCCTTCTACGATGAGATAACTGGCTCTGTGGATGAGGGGAAAGCAGTGGATGTGCTATTCCTTGACTTTAGCAAAGCTTTTGATACGGTCTCCCACAGTATTCTTGCCAGCAAGTTAACGAAGTATGGGCTGGATGAATGCATCATAAGGTGGATAGAAAGCTGGCTGGATCGCTGGGCTCAACGGGTCATGATCAATGGCTCCATGTCTAGTTGGCAGCCAGAATCAAGCGGAGTGCCCCAAGCGTCAGTTCTGGGACCGGTTTTATTCAATATCTTTATCAATGATCTGGAGGATGGCGTGGACTGCACCCTCAGCAAGTTTGCAGATGACACTAAATTGAGAGGAGTGGTAGATACGCTGGAGGGTAGGGATAGGATACAGAGGGGCCTGGACAATTTAGAGGATTGGGCCAAAAGAAATTTGATGAGGTTCAACAAGGACAAGTGCAGAGTCCTGCACTTAAGACGGAAGAATCCCATGTACTGCTACAGACTAGGGACCGAATGGCTAGGCAGCAGTTCTGCAGAAAAGGACCTAAGGGTTACAGTGGATGAGAAGCTGGATATGAGTCAACAGTGTGCCCTTGTTGCCAAGAAGGCTAACAGCATTTTGGGCTGCATAAGTAGAGACATTACCAGCAGATTGAGGGATGTGATTGTTCCCTTCTATGCGACATTGGTAAGGCCTCATCTGGAGTACTGTGTCCAGTTTTGGGGCCCACACTACAAGAAGGATGTGGAAAAATTGGAAAGAGTCCAGAGAAGGGCAACAAAAATGATTAGGGGCCTGGAGCACATGACTTATGAGGAGAGGCTGAGAGAACTGGGATTGTTTAGTCTACAGAAGAGAAGACTGAGGGGAGATTTGATAGCTGCTTTCAACTACCTGAAAGGGGGTTCCAAAGAGAATGGATGTAGACTGTTCTCAGTGGTAGCAGATGACAGAACAAGGAGCAATGGTCTCAAGTTGCAGTTGGGAAAGTTTAGATTGGATATTAGGAAAAACCTTTTCATTAGGAGGGTAGTGAAGCATTGGAATGGGTTACCTAAGGAGGTGGTAGAATCTCCTTCCTTAGAGGTATTGAAGGTCAGGCTTGACAAAGCCATGTCTGGGATGATTTAGCTGGGGATTAGTCCTGCTTTGAGCAGGGGGTTGGACTAGATGACCTCCTGAGGTCCCGTCCAACCCTGATATTATATGATTCTATGATTCTATGAAACTCCTGTGTGGATGCACCTCTTATTTCATTTTAAATACATCTTATGGAGGTTTATATTAACATGATTCCTAATTGACTTGAGATGAACGGAAATAAACCTTGTTCAAACCAAAACAAGAATGTCCACACAGCCTTTTGCATAGGTTTAAATAAATGGATTGAAAAACTTATTTAAGGTTCGTCTCTAGGCAGGCCATTTGTCTGGAATAAGTCGGACAGTGCTGGTTTTGTAAAGGTTTCTTTCTGTCCAGTATCATGTATGCTTTTGTCTGGTATCATTATGGAGGACACCATTTTGCAGAGCTTGCCATGCTGCTTCTGCCAGCATGAACTTGGACACACCAATGGGGGCTGAGTGGCATACTCTGCAAAATGGCATCCTCCGTACAGTGTGACTTCATATGAATGGTTCCGGCAAAGTCATGACAGCAGGGCCAGGTCCCACCAGTAAAGACAGGTTCATCCTGTTCCTGAAGTTCTGGAATGTCCAAGGTTCCAGCGATGGTCAGTGGCCACCGTACTTGTCCACACACAGGGGTTAAACTGGATTAATTTGAAGTAATCTGATTTTAAAACGTATGCGCACACACACTGCAACCCTTCACAGCAGAGTAATTCTGTGTTTATTTTGAACTCTGGAGTCCTCTTGCAAAGTGAGCTACCTATGCTACAAATAGAGTTCTATCTATCTATTGTCTGTGTGCACACAATCCTGCCGCGCATCACTTTGACAGTCCTCCAATCGCTATCCCCTACTGCTTTCCAGGCAACTGTTACTGACCTGTTTACCTGTGTGCACTCCCCTGCTCTGGTGTTTAGCTCCCCAGATGACCCGACCCTGTTTAAAAGCTGGGAAGGGGCCAAATTTTGCCTGTTTGCTCCTGGGTTCGAGTATATCACTAATGCTGCACTATTCACCCAGAAGTCCTGTGACACTCCTTGAGCAGCCTCAGGAAGCTGTGCTGAGGCCTGGATCTCATCACCATCAGGGAAGGATCGTTGGTTCAGAAAATTCTTGTAGACAGAAACTGCCATAGAGATCTGGCTGTGGACATTGCTAAGCTGATGCCCCTGAGTGGCCATGACTGGGACGCTGACCTGTGCCTTATAAAGGAATTTACATCCCTGTTACACACAGTGACCAGCACAAGAGAGACCTTTATTTTCCCTGATAGCGCCCCACTCAGCGTTACCCACCGATGGGGCTGTGTCTGTGCAGTGGGAGAGGAGGTAGGTGGGGGAGTCAGTCTGGGGCATTCCTGGGTCCCCACAGGCCCATTAACTGTTATCTGACTCTGAGATGGGAACATCTCTGCATTTCCACACTTTGGGGGAGTCTCTGCCCATGGAGGGGAGTTAAACAGCTACAGGAGGCAGCAGTGAGCACCACTGTCCCGCTGTAGGGACCACCCTGTGTTGCAGACTCAGTTGTGTGGTGGATCTGGTCCCAGCATGACAGAGGGCTGCAGGGATTACCCCATGCCCTCCCTGAATTTTCCCAACACCCCCCCCCCCCAATTTTGTGAACTAGTTATGTGCAGTATTGCCAATTTAGTGATTGTTTGGAAATTTGAATTGAAATTGAAACATTAATACACACTTTAAAAGCATATAAAGTATATGATAAAATACAGGTATCTGAAAAAGTATAATAGATTTGAAAAGTCTGAACACGGACTAGCTTCCTTATACAGCCTTTGTTTTTTGTGACAATGTCAGTGTATTCATTTTGGTGATGTTGGCCAACCTAATAATTTCAAATTATGATTTGTAAGCAAAGTCTAAATGACTTCTCCCTGACAGCTAGTGATGAGCTGGGGCCTGAGGGGAAAGGCTTCAGGAAACCAGATTGTATTTACAGTCACACCTAATCTACCTAGGTATCCAGCAAACAGAGCTGTGTTGCCCAAGTGATAGATTTTGGCTGGAGCTGGGCTACGAATCACTTGAATGCGGAGGGGTAATGAAATGTTATTCTTATTGGATGAGTAAAAGGCAGTAGAACTGTCCTTAGCCTGTGATGACTGAGGGCATCAAGAGAGAGGGTGGGCACAGGTGTTTTGTTTGATGGTCTGCCTGAGACACAAGTACTATTTGACCTGCTCCTCTCCACTGTTTAAAGACAGAGTTGATTAGGCTTCATAGAGAGTCTCTTGGTTTGTTAAGAGACCATGAGAGCTGAAATCTCTGATAAATCAGGTCTAAGTGCTTAGACCTGCGGTGGGATAGTGTTTCTCTGGAAGAGATGGTCCAGTCTGCATTAGCACCGAGGTTCCCTGCCAAGAGCTGAAATCACTGAGGGTCGGGTGGAACCACAAGAGACCAACTCACAGAGGTCACAGTGGCAGGTGGCAGCAGAAGGTGACAGCACAGGGCCATTGGGGCAGAGCAATAGAGTGAACTGTGGCATAACAAACAATAGCAGCCAGAGCATTGGACTATGTTTTAGTGACTTTTCTCAAGAAGCTAGATTTGTGACTGGGAAACTTATATAAATATATGTTTCCTAGTAGGCCAAGATTTTTTAAATGTGTTATTTGCCAAGGTCATTATCTCACATCATCGCTACCTCAAGAGGTTATTATCTTGGGGAGTTTCTGTACTAAACTTTTTTATTATTATAATTATTTTTTTATGTAAGAACAGCTATATTGGGTCAGATCAATGGTCCATCTATCCCAGTGTCCTGTCTTCCAACAGTGATTATTCCAGGTGCTTCAGAGGGAATGAACAGAACAGGGAATCATTGACTGATCCATCCTGTGTCATCCTCTCCCAGCTTCTGGCAAACAGAGTCTAGGGACACTAAGATCATGATGTTACATCCCTGCCCATCCTGCTAATAGCCATTGATGGACCTACCCTCCATGAATGTATCTAGTTCTTTTTTGCACCCTGTTATAATTTTGGCCTTCACAAAATCCCTGGCAAAAAGTTCCACAGGTTACTGTGCATTGTGTGAAGAAATACTTCCTTTTGTTTGTTTTAAACTTATTGACTATTAATTTCATTGGGTGACCTCTGGTTCTTGTATTAAGTGAAGGGGTAAATAACACTTCTTTATTCATTTTGTCCACACCAATCAGGATTTTATAAGACTCTTTCAAGACTCTTAGTCGTCCCTTTTCCAAGCTGAAAAGGCCCCATCTTTTTAATCTCTCCCCATATGGAATCTGTTCCATACCTGTAATCATTTTTGTTGCTCTTCTCTGTACCTTTTCCAATTCCAATATATATTTTTTTGAGATGGTGTAACCAGAACTACATGCAGTATTTAAGATGTGGGTATGTCATGGATTTATATAGTAAAAGTGGAGGAGCTTGGTTTACCAGACTGATCAGCTAAGCCAATACTGACAACCTATATGAAAAGGCTGCAAAATACCATGCCTCTGGACTTCATCAACATGTAGAAAGCCTTATAAGCCGGTCACTGTTAAAGCCAATTAGAACTTAATGAGGCTGTTAAGAATGCTGGAGAGACAACTCAGTTTATGTGAACCAACATGGCTATTGCATCATGCTTTCTATTTAAGCAAGAGATATCACACACTGCAAACTAGAGGTCTATGTTAAGTGCATTGTCACTTGTTAATCCTGAAGTTGGACACTGGTTCCGAACAAGACTGGCAAATGCTCACTATCATTCTGCAAAAAACTCAGCTGACTCTATTGAAATGTGGTGCAACAGTGAAAGACTCAGGAGTTGAAAAAGAGAAGAACTCTCACCATATTCAAAATATGTGCATACATGGCCGACAAATGCACCCATGCAAATAGGCATCAAGTATTAAGTCATTGTGTATGTTATCTTGATGTCTGTGATAGGCCCGTAGATGCATTCTAGATGTTCAGGTTATAGAAAAGTTGCATCTGTGACATCTTAGAGGAGTTCAATGCTTGTAAATTGAACCCCAAACAGATGGCTGCTTGTACATTTGATGGAGCTACAAACTTCTCTGGAAGACATAGTGGAGTACAAGCTTTGCTCAGAGAAAAGTGTAACCCTAATCTCTCCTATACACACTGTAGAGGCCATCTACTCCAGCTAGCACTACTACAAGCTGCAGAATCTTCCAAAGACATTAAAAAGCCACAAATTTAATGGCTTTTTTATACTCTTTTTTTCATCAAGAGTCCGAAAGAACTGAACAGTTTGGAAACAAATACAGTAGACTCTTGATTATCCAGGGTT
>ML679914.1:953-12369 GCA_007922305.1 Dermatemys mawii
GCACCCCCCCCACATCCCCACCCCCACCCTGAGCACCAAATGGGAGCTCCTGCACCCTCCCCCTCACATACCCACCTGCATCCCTTGC
This sequence comes from Dermatemys mawii, assembly GCA_007922305.1. Taxonomy (NCBI): domain Eukaryota; kingdom Metazoa; phylum Chordata; order Testudines; family Dermatemydidae; genus Dermatemys; species Dermatemys mawii. The sequence continues at coordinate 1,042 of ML679914.1, forward strand.
ACGGAATGGGACTTGCCCCAGGTAAGTGCTCCACACCCCAACCTCCTGCCCCAACCTTGAGCCCCTCCCTCATTCTTGCTCCTGGCCAGACCCTGCACCCCAACCCCAGCCTGCTCCTGCACCCTAACTCACTCCCAGACCCTACATCCCCAGCCCTGTGCTTCGTGCACCCCACCCTCAGCTTGATGCAGAGAGAGATGAAGAGAATGGGCTAGGGAGAAGGTAGGTAATGTGGGTGGGGATGGGATCCTGTTTACCCCCTCCCCAGCCCTGCTGTGCTTGCAGTTTACCCCTGGCCCCTCCCTTGCTCCAAGGACCAACCCTAGCTCCCGCCCCAGTGTGCTTCTGTCCTGAGCCCCTGCCATGCCCAGCTGTCAGGGTGGATAAAAATCAATGACTTTAAAAAAATCAGATTTTTGAGGAAAAAATATCTAAAGATAGTTTTAATTAAGATACATTATATCTCATCATGGAATAGGGATTTTAAATTCTACTTCTATAGTATGAGACAATATATTCATCTAATGTTTAAGAAAATGTGACGGAGTCAGGCCAGAAGGGTATAGGAGAGTGCTGGAAGGCAGGTATATCAGCCTCAGGATGTGCAGGTCCCTGTTCCCTGGCTAGCCAAACAAAGACTACTCCAGGCCAATCAGGAACCTTCTAGAAAGGAGTAGAGACAGCTAGCCTGATTGGGACACCTGAAGCCAATCAGGCACTGGCTGAAACCAGATAAAAACCTCCCAGTTAGTCAGGTGGGCTGTGGGTGTTAGGAGCTGTGGGAGGAAGTTATGCTGTTGGTGAGACTGAGTGGTGGACAACATATCATACAGAAGGAAGGAGGCCCTGAGGTAAGGTGAAGTGGAGTTTGAAGAAGCGGGGACTGCTGTGGGGAAGTAGCCCAGGGAATTGTATTGTGTTTTGTGGATAAAAGGTCAGCCATCTTAGCTGATACTATTAGGGTCCCTGGGCTGGAGTCCGGAGTAGAGGGAGGGCCCGGGCTCCCCCCTTTTCTGCCTCCCTTAATTAGTTACTGAGAAAGGGAGGTCACTGTGGGCCTAGATGAGTTTCTGAGGCCCCTAAATCTGCCAGGAAGCACAGCACCCACAAATACAGACTTGGAACTTTGTCACAAAAAGTTTTGTAAATCAGTTCTACTTGTTCATAGATTAGGGATCCAATTTTTTGGGGATCCACAGGCTTCCATATACATTATTTAGGTTAATTTTTCTATCTATCCATTGGGACTCAGTGATCAGTTTAGATGATACCATCAGAGATCATTAGTTTTGCAGTTCTCAAATTGTGGATTTGTATCTCCAGAGATAACACGCTTGTTAACAGCTAAAATGTTTTAAAATAAATAAATACTATATAGAGGTGAGAAATAACAGACCTCAAATCTATTGTCCCTCTGCAAATTTGTGTACATAGAGTCAATCCCTTACCTCTCTTTAAAAGTGAAAAGTTTCCAAAAGTTCAATGAATAGAAGATTGTTTAGGGTGGGATAGATCTGGACAAGAAGAAGTCTGGAGATAAATGTGAGAAGGGAGGGACATGCTTTTTTGTTAAACTATTATGTTTGCTGTTGAAGAAACAAAAAACAGAATATTTAATGTTGTTGTTTTAATTAAATAAAACCATTTCAATGCCTGTCTGGTGATGTTCTCCCACTTACACAGTCTGGAAAGAAAATCCTCCGAATATTAATGATTAACTTGTTGAATGGGAGATGGTTCATCTCCATATTCACTTCATAAATATCTGCTTCCTTTATCTTTGGTAATTGAAATAACCAATCACTCATTTTCTGATATAGCTGTAAAACTCATCTGAAAAGTTTTCAAAATAAATCACAATTTAGAAATATATAGTGTGAACCTTCTAAAAATACTAACTTCATCTCTCTCCGAGTTGTGAAGAATACGTATTAAGGTTATAACAACCAAGAATGCACTTTTATGTAGAAAACCATGATTAAATTGAGTCTTCCTGACCAGTGATTTGAATCAAATCCACCCTGCTAGCTGTGCTCTTGCCCCTGGCATCTTCATTCCTGGGAGGCCCACAAATATGTTTGACTCCGGGCCCACAAAAAGTTAATCTGGCCCTGGAGCTGCTGCTGCCCCTCCCAAAGCAGGCTTGGGGCCCCGCGCCCCGGCTGGGGGATGCTCATCCTCCGAGAGCGGCCTGCTCCCGCTGTGCCTGGCCACTCACCATGGGCAAGGACCAGGAGCTGGTGAAGGTGGAGGACATCTGCCTGGTGCAGAAGCTGCTGCAGCGGCCCAAGCCTGGCAAAGCCAGTGAGTGGACCCACAGCTTAGCGGGGGGCACCAGGGTGGGGTGGGGAGGGTTCATGGGAGGGGCTGTGTACCCTTCAGGGATGCTCAAGGGTCAGGGAGGGGGGAACCTGGTCTGCGGAGCAGCCCCTGGGCACAGCTGGCCCCTAGGGTCTAGAAAGACTCATTGGAATTTGCCCCTCAATGAACTGATGTGCAAGGGGTGCGGGCAAGGTGGAAGTTTCACCTAGGGCGCAAAATATCCTTGCGCTGGCCTTGACTGGCGCTGTCTGTATGAGAAGCTGGACCTGGCCCATGACAACATCCCAATGGTTATATCCGCACGCTGTACCCTCCATAGCAGTTGTGAAGGGACATGTGAAAGATTCACTCAGGCATGGACCTCGGAGGTTCAACACCTAGAGGCTGAATTTGAACAGCCAGAGAGCAGGGCTATTAGAGGGGCCCAGCGTGGGGCTGCAAGGATTAGGGATGCCTTGAGGGAGCAATCTGAGGCTGAAAGCCACCGGTAATGTTTGGTGCCCTGCACAGGAGTGAAGTGCAGTGGTTCCAGAGTTAGTAGGAATCTTTATTTGCTACGTATGATGCACTGACTTGCAACGCCTGTTGCTTTCCTGGGCTACAGTATCTTTTCCTAAATGCAATAATAAAGAACACTTGCAACTCCAAAAAAATTAATTTATTGAAAAGAAAATTCCATTATTGAAAAGAAACACAACTACTTGGGAAACAGTAAGGGCATAACACATCTGTGCTGTGTGGGACGAGGGAAGGGGTTGGGGTGGGGAACGGGACAATCAGAGATTTGTGTATATCCTGCTATTGTTCGATAAAAGGGCCCCCTGCAATAAATTCCTCCTGGCCTTGCTTAACTTCCTTATCTTGCACAAATATTCTTGTATTGTTCTCTCTCCCCCTCTTTCTCTGCTTGATTGAGTAACCGTAGAAACCAGTTTGCGCAAGGTCAGCCTGAGATGATGCAGAAGAAGACACGTACCCAGTATCTTTCCTTTGTCTATCTTAAACCTATAAATACTGATGTGTGTGTCTAATAAAGCTGTCTCATGCCTCTGAAGCTACTAGCCTGAGGGGGATGCGTGCCCTTTGATCAAAACTACTTGGCCTCAGTGTGTTTCTTATACGGTCTCTGACAGTTTGAGCTATAGGTCCGACTCCGCACTACCCGGGTGTTGGAACGGTGAGTAGGATAAGCTGATTTTTACCTAACACTATCATACTCAGCCTTTCTGTCTGCCTTGTAATAAGTGCTGCACATCAGGCTGGCAAAAATGCACGGTGATGGGGGTTGAGTGCAGTGGATAAGGGTCGTAGTTTGCAGGGCTGGGTGGCGAAACTACAGGTGTTGGATGCAGCTGGTGGCGATAAGAACCCAGATGTTGGGGAAAGTTGGTTGGCGGTGACATGGGGGCATAAGGGAAAGAGTTTTGGGACAAGGGCTGCAGGGGAGGTGGGAGGGAAAGTGCTCCATTTCCATTGCTACAAGCACCTGTATTGAATCTGCTTGGTGCTCCAGGATGTTTAGCAGCCGCTCCATGCTTTGGTGCCCGCGATCTGCATTCTGCTGGTGGAGCTTCCATTCACTCTCCCAGCACTCCTGCACTTTTTGATTTTCATTAAGAGACTGCTGCATTACCTCATGCAGCATGTCCTCTTTGCTCCTTCGCAGACACTTCCTGATTCTTTGGAGTCTTTCGGCTGTTGATAACAAGGACGACTGGGATCTCAAGGTTGCATCCGTGAAGCTGAAATGCAACACTTAACAGAGGCAGCATTGTTCACACCAGACAGAACAATGATTCAGCCGTACTTAAAGACACGCACAGTATACACAATAGCAGAAATTGCCTGTCCCAAAGCAAGCGCACATAACCCAGAGGAGCCCCGAAGTGGTGAGTAAGCACAGGGGCAAGGGGGACTGATTGTTTCATGGCTGTACTGTTCTCTGTGGTTCTGTGCCTTGAGGAGAGCCAATAGCTGCAGGAGGCCCCTATAGTGAACATTGTCCCCACATTTTCAACAGGATGAGTTCATCCTGGAAGATATCTCGCTGCTGAGGGTGACCTGGGAAGCAAGGGGGGGGGGGTCAACTGCTACAGTGCGACTTCCGTCTTGACCCATATGTAGCTTGACTGTGCGCAGCAATGTGCCTCCCCCCATCACAGAACAGTGGTGTGGACACGTTAGCCTGAGTGGGACAAGGAGCACAGTAGCTCTGCCAAGGAACCTGCACAAGCGGATTGTCCAGTTTCTGCATGAGACCTTTGAAGAGATCAGTGAGGCCGATAACCGTGATGTGACAGAGCACATTAATGCCCTATTCTACATCTAGGCATGTATGCACCCTAACCCTCCTCGCTCCAAGAGCCTGCACTGAACAACTTTCTTACCAAAATAAAAGCTGCTAACTGGGCACCTCCTCTAGTGTTTGTTCTTCCCCAAGCACCATCCGATGTGACTGGCTACCTTCCTCCTTGCTTGAAAACAGCTCCAGGCTGCATGCATCTAGAGATGCCGGGTTGTCTCCCTCCTCCTCAGCACCCTCACTCCCGCTTTCCTCCTCCTCCTGCCTTGTTGAACTGGGCTCTGAAGTGTCCAGGGTGGTCTTTGGAGTGGAGGTGGGATCGCCCCCAAGTATTGCATCCAGCTCTTTGTAGAATCAGCAGGCGTGGGTGCAACAGTGGGTGGAGCGACGATTTGCCTCCCATATTTTGCAGTACGCATTCCGCAGCTCCTTCATTTTAACACTGCACTGCACTGTGTCCTAGTCAGGACCCCTTTCCAGCATGCCCCTTGATATCTGCCCAAAGGTATCATAATTCCTATGGCTGGAGTGCAGTTAGGACTGGACAGCTTCCTCCCCACAAACACTGATGCGGTTCAGCACCTCGCCATTGCTCCATACTGGGGATCGCCTGGACCGTGGAGGCTTGGTGACCTGGAAATATGCACTGAGAGCTCTCCACGTCTGGCTGAGCAAATAGGAAAGGAATTTTCAAAATTCCCAGGGAATGTAAAGGGTGGGTGTGATGGTTGGTCACCTGAGGGCAGAGCAGTACAGTTCAAAGTGAAGACCAGAGTGGCTAGAACAGGCATTGTGGGACACTTCTGGAGGCCGATCAGAGCGCATTAATAGACCAGGGCATCCACACTGGCTCCGTGGCGCTCCAGCCATGGTGCAGAAAGCGTTATGCTTCACATGGAGATGGATTACCAGGAGCACTCCAGCCGCAGAGTCCAGGCGCTCTACGAGCCTTGCCAGTGTGAACGCATCATGAGTTAGGGCACCCTGGGCTGCTTTAATGCGCTCTAACTTGCAAGTGTAGCCAAGCCCTTAGTTAACCAGAGCAAACCCATGGCGATCGGGGGAGGTCCCAGATGAATGGAAAAAGGCTAATGTAGTGCCCATCTTTAAAAAAGGAGGAAGAAGGATCCGGGGAACTACAGGCCAGTCAGCCTCACCTCAGTCCCTGGAAAAATCATGGAGCAGGTCCTCAAGGAAACCATTCTGAAGCACTTAGAGGAGAGGAAAGTGATCAGGAACCGTCAGCATGGATTCACCAAGGGCAAATCATGCCTCACTAACCTAATAGCCTTCTACGATGAGATAACTGGCTCTGTGGATGAGGGGAAAGCAGTGGATGTGCTATTCCTTGACTTTAGCAAAGCTTTTGATACGGTCTCCCACAGTATTCTTGCCAGCAAGTTAACGAAGTATGGGCTGGATGAATGCATCATAAGGTGGATAGAAAGCTGGCTGGATCGCTGGGCTCAACGGGTCATGATCAATGGCTCCATGTCTAGTTGGCAGCCAGAATCAAGCGGAGTGCCCCAAGCGTCAGTTCTGGGACCGGTTTTATTCAATATCTTTATCAATGATCTGGAGGATGGCGTGGACTGCACCCTCAGCAAGTTTGCAGATGACACTAAATTGAGAGGAGTGGTAGATACGCTGGAGGGTAGGGATAGGATACAGAGGGGCCTGGACAATTTAGAGGATTGGGCCAAAAGAAATTTGATGAGGTTCAACAAGGACAAGTGCAGAGTCCTGCACTTAAGACGGAAGAATCCCATGTACTGCTACAGACTAGGGACCGAATGGCTAGGCAGCAGTTCTGCAGAAAAGGACCTAAGGGTTACAGTGGATGAGAAGCTGGATATGAGTCAACAGTGTGCCCTTGTTGCCAAGAAGGCTAACAGCATTTTGGGCTGCATAAGTAGAGACATTGCCAGCAGATTGAGGGATGTGATTGTTCCCTTCTATGCGACATTGGTAAGGCCTCATCTGGAGTACTGTGTCCAGTTTTGGGGCCCACACTACAAGAAGGATGTGGAAAAATTGGAAAGAGTCCAGAGAAGGGCAACAAAAATGATTAGGGGCCTGGAGCACATGACTTATGAGGAGAGGCTGAGAGAACTGGGATTGTTTAGTCTACAGAAGAGAAGACTGAGGGGAGATTTGATAGCTGCTTTCAACTACCTGAAAGGGGGTTCCAAAGAGAATGGATGTAGACTGTTCTCAGTGGTAGCAGATGACAGAACAAGGAGCAATGGTCTCAAGTTGCAGTTGGGAAAGTTTAGATTGGATATTAGGAAAAACCTTTTCATTAGGAGGGTAGTGAAGCATTGGAATGGGTTACCTAAGGAGGTGGTAGAATCTCCTTCCTTAGAGGTATTGAAGGTCAGGCTTGACAAAGCCATGTCTGGGATGATTTAGCTGGGGATTAGTCCTGCTTTGAGCAGGGGGTTGGACTAGATGACCTCCTGAGGTCCCGTCCAACCCTGATATTATATGATTCTATGATTCTATGAAACTCCTGTGTGGATGCACCTCTTATTTCATTTTAAATACATCTTATGGAGGTTTATATTAACATGATTCCTAATTGACTTGAGATGAACGGAAATAAACCTTGTTCAAACCAAAACAAGAATGTCCACACAGCCTTTTGCATAGGTTTAAATAAATGGATTGAAAAACTTATTTAAGGTTCGTCTCTAGGCAGGCCATTTGTCTGGAATAAGTCGGACAGTGCTGGTTTTGTAAAGGTTTCTTTCTGTCCAGTATCATGTATGCTTTTGTCTGGTATCATTATGGAGGACACCATTTTGCAGAGCTTGCCATGCTGCTTCTGCCAGCATGAACTTGGACACACCAATGGGGGCTGAGTGGCATACTCTGCAAAATGGCATCCTCCGTACAGTGTGACTTCATATGAATGGTTCCGGCAAAGTCATGACGGCAGGGCCAGGTCCCACCTGTAAAGACAGGTTCATCCTGTTCCTGAAGTTCTGGAATGTCCAAGGTTCCAGCGATGGTCAGTGGCCACCGTACTTGTCCACACACAGGGGTTAAACTGGATTAATTTGAAGTAATCTGATTTTAAAACGTATGCGCACACACACTGCAACCCTTCACAGCAGAGTAATTCTGTGTTTATTTTGAACTCTGGAGTCCTCTTGCAAAGTGAGCTACCTATGCTACAAATAGAGTTCTATCTATCTATTGTCTGTGTGCACACAATCCTGCCGCACATCACTTTGACAGTCCTCCAATCGCTATCCCCTACTGCTTTCCAGGCAACTGTTACTGACCTGTTTACCTGTGTGCACTCCCCTGCTCTGGTGTTTAGCTCCCCAGATGACCCGACCCTGTTTAAAAGCTGGGAAGGGGCCAAATTTTGCCTGTTTGCTCCTGGGTTCAAGTATATCACTAATGCTGCACTATTCACCCAGAAGTCCTGTGACACTCCTTGAGCAGCCTCAGGAAGCTGTGCTGAGGCCTGGATCTCATCACCATCGGGGAAGGATCGTTGGTTCAGAAAATTCTTGTAGACAGAAACTGCCATAGAGATCTGGCTGTGGACATTGCTAAGCTGATGCCCCTGAGTGGCCATGACTGGGATGCTGACCTGTGCCTTATAAAGGAATTTACATCCCTGTTACACACAGTGACCAGCACAAGAGAGACCTTTATTTTCCCTGATAGCGCCCCACTCAGCGTTACCCACCGATGGGGCTGTGTCTGTGCAGTGGGAGAGGAGGTAGGTGGGGGAGTCAGTCTGGGGCATTCCTGGGTCCCCACAGGCCCATTAACTGTTATCTGACTCTGAGATGGGAACATCTCTGCATTTCCACACTTTGGGGGAGTCTCTGCCCATGGAGGGGAGTTAAACAGCTACAGGAGGCAGCAGTGAGCACCACTGTCCCGCTGTAGGGACCACCCTGTGTTGCAGACTCAGTTGTGTGGTGGATCTGGTCCCAGCATGACAGAGGGCTGCAGGGATTACCCCATGCCCTCCCTGAATTTTCCCAACACCCCTCCCCCCCAATTTTGTGAACTAGTTATGTGCAGTATTGCCAATTTAGTGATTGTTTGGAAATTTGAATTGAAATTGAAACATTAATACACACTTTAAAAGCATATAAAGTATATGATAAAATACAGGTATCTGAAAAAGTATAATAGATTTGAAAAGTCTGAACACGGACTAGCTTCCTTATACAGCCTTTGTTTTTTGTGACAATGTCAGTGTATTCATTTTGGTGATGTTGGCCAACCTAATAATTTCAAATTATGATTTGTAAGCAAAGTCTAAATGACTTCTCCCTGACAGCTAGTGATGAGCTGGGGCCTGAGGGGAAAGGCTTCAGGAAACCAGATTGTATTTACAGTCACACCTAATCTACCTAGGTATCCAGCAAACAGAGCTGTGTTGCCCAAGTGATAGATTTTGGCTGGAGCTGGGCTACGAATCACTTGAATGCGGAGGGGTAATGAAATGTTATTCTTATTGGATGAGTAAAAGGCAGTAGAACTGTCCTTAGCCTGTGATGACTGAGGGCATCAAGAGAGAGGGTGGGCACAGGTGTTTTGTTTGATGGTCTGCCTGAGACACAAGTACTATTTGACCTGCTCCTCTCCACTGTTTAAAGACAGAGTTGATTAGGCTTCATAGAGAGTCTCTTGGTTTGTTAAGAGACCATGAGAGCTGAAATCTCTGATAAATCAGGTCTAAGTGCTTAGACCTGCGGTGGGATAGTGTTTCTCTGGAAGAGATGGTCCAGTCTGCATTAGCACCGAGGTTCCCTGCCAAGAGCTGAAATCACTGAGGGTCGGGTGGAACCGCAAGAGACCAACTCACAGAGGTCACAGTGGCAGGTGGCAGCAGAAGGTGACAGCACAGGGCCATTGGGGCAGAGCAATAGAGTGAACTGTGGCATAACAAACAATAGCAGCCAGAGCATTGGACTATGTTTTAGTGACTTTTCTCAAGAAGCTAGATTTGTGACTGGGAAACTTATATAAATATATGTTTCCTAGTAGGCCAAGATTTTTTAAATGTGTTATTTGCCAAGGTCATTATCTCACATCATCGCTACCTCAAGAGGTTATTATCTTGGGGAATTTCTGTACTAAACTTTTTTATTATTATAATTATTTTTTTATGTAAGAACAGCTATATTGGGTCAGATCAATGGTCCATCTATCCCAGTGTCCTGTCTTCCAACAGTGATTATTCCAGGTGCTTCAGAGGGAATGAACAGAACAGGGAATCATTGACTGATCCATCCTGTGTCATCCTCTCCCAACTTCTGGCAAACAGAGTCTAGGGACACTAAGATCATGATGTTACATCCCTGCCCATCCTGCTAATAGCCATTGATGGACCTACCCTCCATGAATGTATCTAGTTCTTTTTTGCACCCTGTTATAATTTTGGCCTTCACAAAATCCCTGGCAAAAAGTTCCACAGGTTACTGTGCATTGTGTGAAGAAATACTTCCTTTTGTTTGTTTTAAACTTATTGACTATTAATTTCATTGGGTGACCTCTGGTTCTTGTATTAAGTGAAGGGGTAAATAACACTTCTTTATTCATTTTATCCACACCAATCAGGATTTTATAAGACTCTTTCAAGACTCTTAGTCGTCCCTTTTCCAAGCTGAAAAGGCCCCATCTTTTTAATCTCTCCCCATATGGAATCTGTTCCATACCTGTAATCATTTTTGTTGCTCTTCTCTGTACCTTTTCCAATTCCAATATATATTTTTTTGAGATGGTGTAACCAGAACTACATGCAGTATTTAAGATGTGGGTATGTCATGGATTTATATAGTAAAAGTGGAGAAGCTTGGTTTACCAGACTGATCAGCTAAGCCAATACTGACAACCTATATGAAAAGGCTGCAAAATACCATGCCTCTGGACTTCATCAACATGTAGAAAGCCTTATAAGCCGGTCACTGTTAAAGCCAATTAGAACTTAATGAGGCTGTTAAGAATGCTGGAGAGACAACTCAGTTTATGTGAACCAACATGGCTATTGCATCATGCTTTCTATTTAAGCAAGAGATATCACACACTGCAAACTAGAGGTCTATGTTAAGTGCATTGTCACTTGTTAATCCTGAAGTTGGACACTGGTTCCGAACAAGACTGGCAAATGCTCACTATCATTCTGCAAAAAACTCAGCTGACTCTATTGAAATGTGGTGCAACAGTGAAAGACTCAGGAGTTGAAAAAGAGAAGAACTCTCACCATATTCAAAATATGTGCATACATGGCCGACGAATGCACCCATGCAAATAGGCATCAAGTATTAAGTCATTGTGTATGTTATCTTGATGTCTGTGATAGGCCCGTAGATGCATTCTAGATGTTCAGGTTATAGAAAAGTTGCATCTGTGACATCTTAGAGGAGTTCAATGCTTGTAAATTGAACCCCAAACAGATGGCTGCTTGTACATTTGATGGAGCTACAAACTTCTCTGGAAGACATAGTGGAGTACAAGCTTTGCTCAGAGAAAAGTGTAACCCTAATCTCTCCTATACACACTGTAGAGGCCATCTACTCCAGCTAGCACTACTACAAGCTGCAGAATCTTCCAAAGACATTAAAAAGCCACAAATTTAATGGCTTTTTTATACTCTTTTTTTCATCAAGAGTCCGAAAGAACTGAACAGTTTGGAAACAAATACAGTAGACTCTTGATTATCCAGGGTT
>VOCN01060740.1:0-76204 GCA_007922305.1 Dermatemys mawii
AGGGAGGAATTGCTTTCCAAGCCCCAGCCATGGAGGAGCCAGCACAGCGCAGGGGGGCAGAAGCTCTGCAAAGGCAGTGGCACTGCTAGCAGGGAGCAGCCGCGTCCCCCACCCGTCCTGCCCTGGCTGTGGCCCGGAGCCTCCCCCTCCAGGGGCACCTGCAGTGAATGCATCGCAGGTGCCCGCCCCCGTGCACCCCCCGGCTTCCCCCTTACCTGAGCGCCGGGCCCATGCTCCTAAGGGGCCCTGGCCTGGCTGATCTTCTCCACCCCCTGCCCCTCCTGCGGGGTGGGAGCTTGATGCTGATGGCTCTCAGGGCTCTGTCCTGCTCAGGGAAGGTCTGCCGGCAGCCAAGCAGCTTCCTCCTCCACTGCCACTTCTCAGAGCATGCTGCTCCTTCCGCCCCTCCCCCTCTCACTGCCTCTCCCTGCCACCAATCAGCTGATTGCCGGCAGGAGGGAGTGAAGAAGAGGTGGGGGCAGGGCCTTGGGGAAGGGGATGGAATCAGGGGGCATATCCCCTCCAGCCCCCTGCTGTGAACCGCTCAGGGCAGGGAGCTGGGAGCACCCCCAGGATCCCAGCCCACACCTTCAGCCCTGACTCCCGCATTCTTCACAACCCCAACTCTGATTCCTGCACCCTGAGCCCTTTGCCTTGACTCCTGCACCCCCTCGCACACCCCCAGACCTTTGTCCTGACTCCTGCACTCTCCCAAAACCCCAGCCCTTTGCCTTGACTCTTGCATCCCCCTCACACACATCCAGCCCTCTATCCTGACTCCTGTGTTAGGTAAAAATCAGCTTGTCCTACTCACCATTCCAACACCCGGGTAGTGTGGAGTTGGGCTATAGCTCGAAACTGTCAGAGACCATGTAAGAAACACACTGAGGCCAAGCAACTTTGATCAAAGGGCACGCACCCCCCCTCAGGCTAGTAGCTTTGGAGGCGTGTGGCAGCTTTATTAGACCAACACATCAGTATTTATAGGTTTAGGAAAGACACTGGGTATGTCTCCTGTATCATCTCAGGCTGAACTTGCGCAAACTGCTTTCTACAGTTACTCAGTCAAGCAGAGAAAAATCAGGAGAGGGAACAAGGCAAAAATATTTGAACAAGATAAGGAAGTTAAGCAAGGCCAGGAGGAATTTGTTGCAGGGGGTCCCTTTTATCGAACGATTCCCCCTTCAGCAGCTTTGAGACTTAATGTATCAAGAGCTGCTCCCCATAGGACCCATCAATGAGGAGGTGAATCCTTCGCTACTTCCAAGCGAGCTAATTCGAAAAGGGTGGGGTCTTTGGTTTTTGGTGGTTTAAACACAGCTTTCAATACAAAGGGAAAGCATTGGCAAAAACATACACCTAACTTGACGAGCGAATACAAACTAATCACAAAAATTAAACCACACATAATATACCAGAGCAGGTCGCGAATCCATTTGTTTCCCAGGACCCCCCTTGTCCAACATGAAACAACAAGCGAACAAAGAAGGTCACAATTGTGCAGGGCTTTTGCATTTTTGCCTAGTTAACTTAAGTTTGGTGGCAGAGAAAGGTGAGCTTATCCACTGATCTGCTGTAGTGTCCCCAGGATTTGGAGAAGCTGGCGGTCCTGCACTATGATCCACTACCGTCGGCTTAACATGAGAGTGGTGGATCCAAGATTTACGTCCGTCCAAGAAAATCGCAGTCTGAGTTGATAGGAGCACTTGATGGGGTCCGGTAAACTTCGATTGGAGGGTATCACCTCGAACAAACTTTTTTGCCCGAACAAACTCTCCCGGTTGAAATGGATGAATCTGTTCTTCTAGCGGCACAGTCTGGGAAAGCTGTGAAGCCTTCCACAAGGTATGAAGCCGGGCCTGTAAGGAGAGAAACCGAGAAGGAGAGAAACTGAGAAGCAGTCATGTGACCTCCCCCCAATAGGGAAACATCAGCACGTGGGAATGTCCCACTTTTAAAGGGAGGGTACCCATAAAGGAGTTCAAAGGGAGATAATCCCAATACATGGGTGGGGCGAGTACGGAGATTAAACAGGACCAAGGGAAGTACCTGAGGCCACTGCAACCCCGTCTCCTGACAGCATTTCGCTAATGGAGACTTAAGCTCTCTATTCATACGTTCCACCTTTCCACTAGATTAGGGGTGGTAAGGGGTGTGGAAAGAGTGCAAAATACCCAGTCCCTGTTCCAAAAAAACTGAGGATATGTCCAGTAAAATTGGGTCCCCGATCAGAGTCAAGCACGAGAAGGATACCAAACCGGGGTACAATGTCTTTGAGGAGGATTTTTGCAACCGTAGCAGCGGTACAATTTGCAGTAGGGAAAGCCTCGACCCAGGAAGTCAGAGGGCAGACTAAAACCAAGAGGTGCTTTTTTCCAAAAGCCTTTGGCATATCCGCAAAGTCAATGTGGAGATGCTGGAAAGGAGGAGCAGGTAGGGGTCTTCCACCCTCAGGGGTCTTCAGAGGCAATGCAGGTCCATTACGCTGACACGTGCTGCATGCTTTCACTATTGATGAACAAAGAGTTTGAATGCCTGGGGCATACCAAAAGCGTGTGACAGTATCTACGAGCGCATGGGTGCCATAATGACCTCCTTTATCATGGTGCCAATGAACTGCCATGGGATATGTAGAACGGGGAAGGCAGAAGCGACCATCCCGCATGAGCCAGGCACCATTGATTAAAGTAGCCCCTAAAGCCTGCCACGAATGCAGGTCAGCAGCTGGCACAGACACCGAGAGGGTTGGAAGGAAAGAGGAAGCAGCCAGGGCCAGCATAGGCATAGCTAGAGGCAAAACAGCAGCGTTTTTGGCAGAAGTGTCTGCTAGGGCATTTCCTCTGGCTATGGGAGTATCGTCCTTAGAATGGGCCCAACAGTGAACCACCGCTAGGACCGCAGGCTGTTGAAGAGCGTCCAAAAGCTTAAGGACGAGGGGGAGATGCTGAATAGGCTTACCAGCAGCAGTCTGAAAACCACGAAACTTCCAGAGATGGATATGACAATGTACGACTCCAAAGGCATGCTTGCTATCGGTAAAGATGGTAACAGACTTACCAGCAGCCAACTGGCATGCTCGGGCCAGGGCATAGAGCTCAGCAGCTTGGGCCTCCCAAGTCCCTGGCAGAGAGGTGGCCTCGAGAATGTCCCACTCAGAGGTGATCGCATAACCAGTAAAACGCTTACCGTCGATATAAAAGGAACTTCCATCCGAAAAAAAGATGCAATCAGGGTTGTCCAAAGGTTCATCAAACAGGTTGTCTCTCACCTGCAGGATACTAGAGATGACTTCGACACTATCGCGCTGGTCCTGGGGAACCGGCAACTCAGGAAGCAAAGTAGCAGGGTTAAGGGGCCCACACCTTTTAAAAACTAAATTAGGATCTTCCAAAAGTTCTGCCTCCAGCTGTTGTTGTCAGTGGGCCACAAACACTTGAGTCGTGCCCCTATGCAAAAGAGCCGACAAGGCGTGAGCAGTCCGAACTGTAGTAAAATGGCTCAGAGTAAGGCTCTTGGCTTTTGCCACCAGCAGGGCAGTTGCTGCGAAAGTCCGAGTGCAGGACGGAGTCCTTTGGGCCACAGGATCAATCTGTTGAGAATAAAAGGCAACCGGAAAGTGATGGGGCCCACTTAATTGAGTAAGGACTCCACTAGCAACTCTGCCCCGTTCATGGACAAAAAGATGAAAAGGTTTGCTGTAGTTAGTGGCACGGAGAGACATAGAAGAGGCGACACTGTCCTTGAGTAACTGGAAGGCTTGAATCGTGTCTGGGGACCACTGCAAGGATTCAGGAGCAGAGTTAGCAGTAAGACAATGAAGTGGCTTGCTCAACTCCCCGCAGGAAGGCAACCAAGGGCGACAAAACCCGATCAGTCTCAGAAAACCCCGAAGCTGTTTCTTAGTGGTCGGCAGGGGGCACTGTTGAATAGTCTTTATACGGGCCGGATCCATCAGTCGACCCTCCGGGGTTAACAAAAACCCCAGGTAATGGACCCTCTGGGAGACCCACTGAATCTTGTTGGGGTCTACCTTGTGCCCTCTGGAATACAGGTATAATAGAAGTGCCTTACCATCGACTCGGAGAGCGGCTTCCTCTCGGTTACCTAGCAGAATGTCGTCCATGTATAAAACCAGTGTAGATCCCTGGGAGCAGGCAAAACCTGCCAGATCGTGGCGAAGACATTGGCTAAAAATCGTGGGGCTGTCCCGAAAGCCCTGAGGGAGGCGCTGCCAGACATAACTCTGCCCCTCCCAGGTGAAACCAAAAAGATATTGAGAATCAGGGTGAACAGGGATGCTAAAAAGAGCTGATCTCAAATCAATAACAGTAAACCACTTAGCGTCCCAGGGAATCTGGCTAATGATGGTAGCAGGGTCAGGGACTACCGCATGAAGGGGAATCACATAGCGGTTAATAAGGCGCAAGTCCTGTACAAAGCGCCAGCGGACAGGATCTCCTTCCCTTTTCGGAGGTTTCTTAACGGGGAGGATAGGAGTGTTACAGGGGGTGCGCTGAGGATGAACTAACCTTTGTGCAATAAATCCCTCAATAATGGGGCGGACGCCCTCCCGGGCTTCTAGTGATAAAGGGTACTGAGGGACTGACGGAGGGGGTAAAGAGGGCTTAACTTGAATTTTGACTGGCTCCGCCGAAAGGAGCAGGCCAGCATCGGTGTCAGAGGTTCCCCAAAGGGACGAAGGCAAATCAGTGAGTTCGACGGGAAGGGAAGAAAGGGATTCCTGAATACCCGAAACTGTGGCCGAATCTCCTAGCATAATCATTAATAAGCCCACCCCCTCAGGAGTACAGGTTAAAGTGGCCTCAAGTTTACAAAGTAAATCTCGACCCATCAAAGGGATTGGACAAGCTGGGGAAAAAAGAAAATGGTGAGAAACACACTTATTAGCAAAAAAAACATTTAAAGGCAAAGTAAACCCAAGAGTTCATGGATTTCCCTCCACCCCCATAGCAGTCTTTACCTCAGGAGATAACCAAGAAGAGGGGGCATGGTTTAAAAGGGAAAAGGTAGCCCCCGTGTCCATAAGAAAAGATACAGAGAGACCCAGAACTGAAAGTGTTAAACGAGGCTCCTTGGTGGGAAAGGAAAAGGAGAGAACGGAGCCTGCCAAAGACATTAAGGAGATAACATCATCAGATTGTCTGCTTTCGTCCCGGGGCACCATCACTTAGGATGCTGCTGCTGTCTTCCATAGTTGACCCAGGACTGGGGAACAGGTTGAGCAGGCGGCGAGGAAGCGAGCTCGTCTTCAGCATAATTGTTGGCGGCTACGGCCGGCCGGGCCACCTAAGCGTCCCCAGGGGCATTCACGCTTAAAATGACCAGGTAGTCCATTACCCACAAAGGGTTGATGATGTACCTGAAGAGGCATCTGGAGGAGGGGTGCTTAAAAAGGAAGTTTCCTAGGGGTCAGCCCCAGAACTTCTTCAACTTTATCCTGCAATTCCTGTAATTCCTGTAACCCCTGTGTCATACTACGAGTGACTGCTCTTTCCGAAGAGGAGTCTCCCCCTTCTTCCCGTTCAGCCTCGGACTCCAGAGGGGAGACCGGTAAAATCGCTCCCGATCCCTGAGGAGCATCCCCAAGGGGAGGATATATCGGGGCAGGGGCGGAAGGAACCAAACGGCGGCCTAAAACGTGCCGAGGTTTACATTCTTCATTAAAATAACTTGGGGGAGGGATATCCTCCTCGGAAAAAGGTCGGACTGCCATTATCTTTAAAGATTTCCACAGTCCCTCTGTGGAACACCACCAATAATCTAACTGTCGCGGATGGTTGTCTTCGATTTGGCCCCTTACTCCTCTTAAGGCGGCCCGCTCGAAAGAACCATACATAGGCCACTGTTCCTCCGGATTGGCCAATACTGCAGTATACCCAGCCCAAGTTGCCACACAAAGAGTGTACAATTTCCTTTTAGTCATTCCCTTTTGGACTGGCAGTTTTCCTTCATCCCACAACTTGTTCATTATACCCAAAGGGCTCCCAACAGGGACACTAGTCCCTCGCCCCATGGCTTCTGACAAGAGCTTTCCAACTGACGCTTACCTTACCGCTCGGCACACAACTCCCCAATACCGAATTGGCTGGGAGAAATCTCCCGTGGCGCCGACCGATTCGTATAGGGGTAATCAAACTGCCGGGCGGAGGAGCCGCACCAGAGGAAATCCCGGACAAGCCCCCAAAAAGTTCAAAAATATTCAAATGTTCAAATATTCAAAGTTCAAAAAAATATTCAAATGTTCAAAAATTCAAAGTTCAAAAATATTCAAATGTTCAAATATGCAAATGTTCAAATATTCAAATGTTCAAAAATATTCATTTCATAAATATCTGCTTCATATATCTTTGGTAAATGAAATAACCAATCACTCATTTTGTGATATAGCTATAAAGCTCATCTGAAAAGTTTTCAAAATAAATCATGGTTTAAAAATATATAGTGTGTACCTTCTAAAAATGCAAACTTCATCTGTCTCTGAGTTGTGAAGAATATGTATTAAGGTTATAATAACCAACAAGAATGCACTTTTATGTAGAAAACCATGATTAAATAGAGTCTTTCTAACTAGTGATTTAAATCAGGGGTCTCCAAACCATGGCCCGGGGGCCAGATCCAGCCCGCGGCATCAATTTGTCTGCCCCCCGAGCTGAGCAGGCACGTGGAGAAGCTGCTGCTTCCCCCGCCATCCCCGGCGTAAGCTGTTGCTGGTGGCCCCATGTGAATGCCCCCGCAGTGCAGCTGGAGGAGCAAAGTGGGGGGCTGCGGCAGCAGCATGGCTGGAGGAGCAAAGAGGTGAGTGCCCCTGCAGCGCGGCCAGAGAAACAAAGGGGGTGGGGGTCACGGCAGAGGCCAGAGGAGCAAGGGGGGGGGCCTGCAGCAGCGGCCCACGAAGCCCCTTCAAAAATCTAATGTGGCCCTCGTCCCAAAAAGTTTGGAGACCCCTGATTTAAATCTTGATTTAAATCAAATCCACCCTGCTACCTGTGCTCTTGTCCCGGCATCTTCATTCCCAGGAGGCCCACAAATATGTTTGACTCTGGGCCCACAAAAAGTTAATCCGGCCCTGCCACTGCCTCTCCCAGAGCAGGCTTGGAGCCCCGCGCCCCAGCTAGGGGATGCTCAGCCTCCAAGAATGGTCTGCTCCCGCTGTGCCTGGCCACTCGCCATGGGCAAGGACCAGGAGCTAATGCAGGTGGTGAAGGTGGAGGACGTCAGCATGGTGCAGAAGCTGCTGCAGCGGCCCAAGCCTGGCAAAGCCAGTAAGTGGACCCACAGCTCAGGGCGGGGGACTGCCAGGGTGGGGTGGGGAGGACTCACAGGGGGAGGGGGAGGTTGTGCACCCTCCAGGGGAGCTCAAAGTGCAGGGAAAGGGGAACCTGGTCTGGGGAGCAGCCCCTGGACATGGCTGGCCCCTGGAATCTATAAAGACTTGTTGCGATTTGCCCCTCAAAGAACCGATGTGCAAGGAGCGGGGGCGCAAGGTGGAAGTTTCACTGTCCCCACATTTTCCACAGGATGAGTTCATCCTGGAAGATATCTCGCTGCTGAGGGTGACCTGGGAAGCAAGGGGAGTCTTCTACTACAATGAGGCTTCTGCCCTGGCCCATATGCAGCTTGACTGTGTGCAGCAATGGTCCCCCCAGCCCATCACAGAACAGTGGTGTGGACATGTTAACCTGACTGGGACAAGGAGCACAGTAGCTCTGCCAAGGAAGCTACGCAAACATTTTGCCCAGCTTTTGCATGAGACTTTTGAAGAGATCACTGAGGCCAATTACCAAGATGTGAGAGACCACATCAATACCCTATTCTGCATCTACGTATGCATGCAGCCCCCAATCCTCCTCGCCCCAAAAGCCCACACTGAATTACCTCATTTTCAAAATAAAAGCCGCTTACCGGGCACCTCCTCTAGTGTTTGTTCTTCCCCACAGAGAGTGCAAATGGTTTACCAGCCCCACACACTATGGGAGTCACGAGAGCCTCACAGAAATTCACTTTCCTTTGTGTTTCTCTGCTTTGAGAAAGCAAGGTCCTGCTTTGGGCAGGGGATTGGACTAGATGATCTCCTGAGGTCCCTTCCAACCCTGATAGTCTATGATTCTCTATCCCCCCCGCTGTAACAGAACCAGGCAGCAGCACAGCTCCCCTGGGTTCTGAGATGCTGGTGCTGAGTGTGTGATATTAACCCCTTTCATGTCACAGCCCCAGTAAAGATGTCACATTCAGATCCGCGTTATTCCTGTTTTCCTGACTTTAATTCCTGGCCTGGCTGCCTGACAATGAGCAGAATTGGGAATTGGGACCCTAAAGGGACAGAGCTGCTTGGGCTGGCCTCTCCTCTGTCATTTCCTATGGTCCCAGTGGGAGACCAGCAGTAGAAAGGTCAGTGCAGACCAGGGAAATGTGATGGGAAGGTGCTGTGGAGGGGAAGCCCAGGATGGAGTCATAGCCATGGAGGGAGTGGGGTCTATGCTCTCACAGAGCTGCTGGGTCTGTGAGGCTGCAGAGGAGCAGCTCCCAGACTATGGGACAAATTCCTGCAGGAGCTGAGAACCCCCCACCCCAAACATCCCCACGCTGGGTTCCCAGCACCAGGTGATGTCTTAGATCTGTCTCATCACCAGCGCACAGAGCGCAGCAGGCACCACATCCACCAACGGATACACAGAGTGAAAATCGCTACACTGGGGAGAGAAGGGAGCAGGAGGGAATCCCAGGGGACGAATGTGAATCCTGTAGCTGGTGCCCAGCTACACGATGCTGGGACCCTGGGGGGATGAGGGGCTGTAAGGAATGAATAGAACAGACCAGAACATGGGGGAGCAGCACCACCTGGCTGCTACCGGAGCAATTGGCCAGTAGTTAAACTCCCAACTACTCATTAAATTATAATATTAAATTCTGATATAAAATGCTCTGCAGCCTATGACCCATGTCTCCAAATGATTGAATAATTTACCGAATCCAGCCTCCCAGCTGCCCTTCCCATTTTCTGCCTTCCCCAACTTCCCTTCCGCTCCTCGCCCCAGCATCTCGTCCCTGCCTCCCATGTGTGCATCTCTCTGGGCATAGGGGAGCCCTGACAAGATCCCAGAACTTTTCCAGTCTGGAAAAAGTACAATTTTGTCATTTGTCTGTTTCCCTTCCACAGTGTCTTCCCTGCTGCTTTTGGGGCTGGCTGGGGACCCTCATGTGCAACAGGAGCTTTTTCAGACTATAATTGGAGATCAAAGGGCTGAATCTGGAAGAAGCAGATCATTTCCTCCAGGTGTTTTGCAGTAGAATAAGTGTCACAAAAACAAACAAATAAAAAAATGTTTAAACTGACAGAATTAAACTAACTCCTCCTCTCATTTAAAGGTATACAGGCACCTAAAGATGCACATAGATACCTCATGGGATTTTCAAAAGTGTATGGGTGCCTAATTCCCATTAATTTAATCTGTATCAATAGGCACACACCTATAACCTTAGCACAGTACAAACCCCGGCAGTCTGCAACAGAACTGTGATAGTTCTTGCCTCAGTTTCCCTTAGTTGGTTCAGTCTTTGTAACTTCAGTTCTCCAGCTGACTTACTTGTGTCTCTTCGCTTTCAGGTCTGAAAGGAGTCTGGCTCCACCCAAACTGTTGCCAGGCCCTTTAGTGGAACCTCTGTCCCAGGGGTTTGGGCCTTTGTCTCAGGCCATCTCCTGACCCCTTTTCCGCTGTTCCCCATTTACAGGTTTCTTCCCTTTTTTCTTCAACAGGGAAGAAATAAAGTAAGTTACAGCAGGAACACAAAGTCCAGTATTCCTGTCGCCACCCCTGTTCAGGGATCTCAGCAGTCTCTACCCCTGGTCCCATCCCTCCCTGGGTGGTAGGGGGACCCAGGCCCACCCTTTTCTGTGGGTCCTAAACTTCTCTGATTCCTTCTGGCAGAGAACTGCTTTCTATGGACAGCTCCCTCCAGGTCTCCCCTTCCCTGGGTCTCCCTGTAGCTCCCCCAGGGCCCTGGCTGAGGGCAGAGCTTTCATGATGTTCACACAGCTCAGATCTTTCCTGCTGGCGCATTGACAACAAGGGGGCAGATTCCCAGGGGCAGTGAGATCTAAGGCTCCCGGAGCCCTTTGTGCAGAGTCACTCTCCTGCCTGGCCCCAGCCCTTTCTCCCAGGTCTCTCTTGTCATCTAGACAGAGCCTCCAGCTCAGGAGCTGGTGTCAGCAGAGCCTAGAGGTGCCGTAGGAACAGGACCTCCCCCGCAACCCGGGCACAGAAGGGGCTTTAATGAAAGTCTCTCCTTGGCACAGACCCCACCAGAGCACAGCAGCTATTCAGCCAAAGATCCCAACACAATGGAGGTGGCAGCAGCTTGTAACAGGCTTTACTCAGACCTAGGGGCTGCAGGGTTTCAAATTCCTGTTCTTTAGTCTCCTCACTTCTCCTAGCACCAGCCACAAGAGCTCTCTGCTTCATCCCCTTCCCCTCCATCCCAGCCTCAGCTGCCCCCCTCACTGGGACAGGGACTTTTGGAACCAGCCCCCACCCATCCCTCATCTCTGCACAGATGATCTGGGGGAAAAGCTGGTGCTAACCCTTCGCTATCCCTGGCTTTGTCTGCCCTGGCTCTCGGGCTATGGCACTCGGAGTGGCTCACTGCAGCTCAGCACAGGGGCTGCTGGGAACAGCAGGAAGAAAACACCCCAGCTGCAGCCAGACAGGCTCCTCTGAGCTCAAGAAAGTGAAACTAAGCCCCACTGTGGGAGGGAGGGGGTGCATGGCTACCACGGTCCTGGCCAGAAGCTTCGAGGATGAAGTGACTTGCTCCATCTGCCTGGAGTATTTTGTAGACCCGGTGTCTATAGAGTGTGGGCACAACTTCTGCCGGGCCTGCATCAGCCAGCGCTGGGGAGAGCTAGATCCGAACTTCTCCTGCCCCCCATGCAGAGAAACCGCCCTACAGGTTGCGGCCCAACAGGCAGCTGGGGAACCTGGTGGAGCTAGTGAAACGCATGAGGCTGCAAGTGGGGCCAGAGCCCAGGGGGCATTGAGTGTGTGAGAAGCACCAGGAGGCTCTGAAACCAGGGGCAGATTTACCATTAAACACAGGGGGCCCTGCCATGCTTGCCTCCCCAAACAGCCTGGCCTCGGCCCCCGTTGGCTCCCTCCCACTTCCTGCCCCCCGACTACTCCCCTCAGAACTCCCAACCTATCTAACCCCCTCCTGCTCCTTGTTCCCTGAGCGCTCCCTTCTGAGACTCCCCAATCAACTCCCCAGGACCCCAGCAGTTCAGGCTCCATTCCCTCAGACTGAAAGGGAAGACAGAGTGCACTGCACAAATGCCGATGGTGATTCACAAGTGCCTGGAGAAATACCCCTTCCGATTAACATACTCGGAGGCTAGGCAGTCTGGTGCCAGAACTGGAATGTGTCCCATCTATCGCCCCTCTGCAGTTAGGGAAACCCATTTGTGTGAAGCCAGGCACAATGTCATGCACATTACCCAGAGTCACGGTTCTTCTGAGCAGGATGTGATTAATGGCCCTGCAAACTTGCATCAACACGATTCCAATGGTCGACTTTCCTACTCCAAACTAGTTAGCGACTGATCGGTAGCTGTCTGGAGTTAACAGCTTCCAGACTGCAATAGCCACCCACTTCTCCACCGGTAGGGGAACTCTCAATCTCATGTCTTTGTGCCACAGGTTTAGGGCGAGTTCAGCGCACAGTCCTGTGAAAGTGGCTTTTCTCATTCGAAAGTTCTGTAGCCACTGCTCATCATCCCAGACTTGCATGACGATGTGATCCCACCACTCAGTGCTTGTTTCATGAGCCCAAAAGTGACATTCCACAGTGGTGAGCATGTCCGTGAATGCCAGAAGCAATTTCATGTTGTATGCGTTACGTGACTCAATATCATCATCGGAGTCATCCTCAGTGTCCCTTTGGATCTTAAGGAGTAATTATACTGCCAGACAAGATGTGCTGGTGAGATGCATCAGCATGCTTCTCAGCAGTTCAGGCTCCATTCCCACTGACCAAACGGGAAGACAGAGGGCGCCGCACAGAAACCGTTGAAAGATGGTGCAAAATGTGAGTGGAAGCAAAGCAATACATCCCGTGGCGTTGGGACAGGACCCACAATTCCCCGCACCTCACAGTCTCTTCCCACAAGCCACAGCACCAGAATGGGAAAAGTTGCTCTGTGGGATAGCTGCCCATAATGCATCACTCCCAATGCCGCTTCAAGTGCTGTAAATGTGGCCACAGCAGTGCGCTTGCAGTTGTCAGTGTGGACAGACTGGAGCACCTTCCCTGATGCGCTCTCTGAAGGCTGGTTTAACCCAAAGCGCTCTATGTCTGCAAGTGTAGCCAAGCCTTGGGATGTGTATTACTGTACTGAAGTAATATTGTAGTGTAGACCTCAGCTGTGTTAAATCAGTGCAAATCCCTGTCTAGATTCTCTTTTAAATTGGTTCGAGTGCCTTGTATTGAGTTTAATTCAATCACACTATTTGTTGGCAGTGGGGTGATGGGAGGGTCCTTAGTTGTTATTTGCACAGTGTTGCCAGTTCCCATGACTTTATTGTGGGTTTCCTGATATCTGGTGTTCACGTTAAAGTCCGAGTTCCTGGAAGCCTGTGATCACCTGAGACTCTCGGCTTAGTTTTGTTAAATGGAAGTTCTTGGCCCCCTTGGTTACAGAGGAAAGCTAGAAAACATGATCCCCTCATGGCTCAGAGATCAGACACCAAACACCAGCCCCTCAGCCTTACTGTGATTTTGCTCTTTTCCAAATCTCATGACTTGAGAGCCAATCCCATGGTTTCAGGGGCCTGGCCACTGATGCTGAGCACTGGGGCTGGGCCACAGTGGCTGCATTGCATAGGCTCGGGCTGGCAGGGTGAGCCTTTCAAAACATACTTGGTCAAATGAGCCTCGGGCAAACATTTGTGGCTCTCTCTAGGCCAAATGCAGCTGGGCTGTAAGGGGGTGTAAAGTGCATGGCAGGGTAAACAGCAAAGCGGTGTAACTTGCACTGCTCTTGCACTCGGCGAATGGACAAGACGAGGCTAGGCAAGGGGGTATAGGGGGCAGAGGAAGAGGCTGTGACTGGGGAGTTGAATGAAGCAGCCCCTCATCCTTTTGCCTGCTCCATTCTCAACACAGGGCCATATTCACCTGGGGGTGCCAAGCCCATACAAATGACCCAGTCTGCCTCAGTGCAGCTCCAGGCTTTCACCTTCCTTTGTCTGTGGGCCCAGGAAACCTTCCCCTCTGCAGCCATTCACGTGGCAAAGGCTAAAGACCTGGCCTCTGCCATCATGCTGGGGAACAAAGCAGGGATTAGAGACAGTGACCCCCAGGACCTGGCCCTGGTGGCTCAAAGGAGCAGCACGTGGCTAATGGAGGGCAGAGCCTGGCCTGTATAGTATGTGACGTTCTGTCCACATCAGATACATGAATCTCCTATCCTGAAATGTGTTACAGGGGATCCGGATCATACCAGATATCCCTATTCCAATCATCATATGGTCCCACACGTCCTTGGGCTTTTATCCCAACAGCAGCGACCGGGGCTGAATAGGCCCCCTGTGCCCTGTTCTCCTGGGTGGACTCCTCCAGGACCAGATCCTTCTCAGAGCAGCATTTCTACTTTCACCCGTTCCCCCTCCTCCTCTGCTGCCACCATCTGCACCGCTGCTACAGAGAGGGAAGCCACCTGGGCGCTAGCAGTCAGCGCCTGAACCTTCCACATGTCCCGTTCCTTCTCCAACTCATTACATTGGTCCTTGAGTGAATCTAGGTCAGAGACAAGCTGACTCTTCGCTGTCTGCCATTGCAAGCCTGCTTGCCACAGCAGCCAGGCGGCTGCACGATCCAGTCCTGCCTTATTGGGATGGTATGTAAGTACATATTTATCCAACAAGAGCTCTAGTTCAGGAATTGTACTCTCAGGTGGAACCGCCCCTGTCATTTAGGGGTCTGCCCGTTTCTTTCGGAACCATTCTAACAATACCCCAGGCGGTGGCACCACTCCCCAAGGGGGGGGTGGGGTGCATTCTCGCTCGGGCTGCTTCACCTTTTTTTTACCCTTGCCCCACAGTGGCATACTTAGCAGCGGCGTCCTTTTCTCCCTCCAGTGGGTTGCTAGCCTACCACCTTTTACACAGGCTCAAGCTGGACCCACTCAAGAAGCTATTAGGGGGCACCAGGGGATTTACATGTAATTCTCTCCCTTGCCCTATACCGGCACTCAACAGTGGCGTCCTTCTCTCTCTGCAGTGGGTTGCTAGCCTACCACTTTTTACACAAGCTTGAGCTGGACCCACCCAAGAGAAAACAGGGTGGGTGGGGGTGGGGGGGGAAACCAGGGGATTTCTACTCTTGGGTCACATCCTCTGCTAAGCTGCCTGCATTTTCCACCATTAATGTTAAGGGTTAAAAGTATTCAGCTAGGCAAAAGCTTTTTGCTTCTGTAGGGTTATTGTATTTTGCTAGTATCTCTTTTCTCTGACCTTGCTTTTAAACTCTGTGTTCTATTCTCACACGGATTGCTGATTTTTTGGCCTGTGCCTTTATCTTAAGTTACTTCTGTATTTGCTTAAAGAATGTGCTGTATTCACACTCTGTTAGAATATTGTAGCTGTTAAGAATTGCTATTCGTTGAATGATGAATTGTCTTGAAACAGATGCTGACCCAGAAGTCATGGACCCTAGGTTTATGTAACTGCTTGCCATTACGCATGCCTCTGGGACATACTTTGCTTTTCACCCCTCCTCTGTACCTTATAAATCTCTCATGCTGCCTTAAATAAATTGAACATCACATCATCCCTGCTTGCCGGGATGACTTGTAATGTTCCCTTTGATCAAAGCTGTTTGGATTAATTCTTTGTGGTCTCTGGCTCCTGTGAGCTTTTTACCTTCAACTCTACCCTTACGCGGGGTTTCAGGTAGGAGTGATACGCACCTTTTGATTTTCCCCTAACATTAATGTTATCCCAAATTTGGGCCAGCTAATAAGCTTAGGGAGGATTAATGACCCACCAGAGTTTGGCAGAAAGCAGCACATTTATTACATTGATATCAAAGTTCCAAAGAAGGGGGGGGGCAGGAGGGGGGGGAGGTCAGGTCACACTCACACTCTCATCCTCACGCTCCCAGGGCAGGCACAGCACTGGAGGTGTCAGGATCTTTCAGAGTAAGTGTCCCACAGTGCAGCAATGGATGGTGTGATGAGGGTAAATTTGCCCAAGGCAGATGGAATGCAACTCAGTTGGTCCGGGCGAAGCACCTTCTTGGGAGGTACAAGCTTGAGAGAGAGAGAGAGAGAGAAAGCACATGGCACCTTCCCCTTTTAAGGACCAGCTCCAGGCCTGCGACTAGAGATGACTTGGCTGCATCTGATTGATCACACGCCAGTTAATGCGGGGTCCATACAGTGTCCATGCTTTGGGTATGTGATTGCTGCTCAATTAGAGTCCCAGACAACTTGTCTACCTTTGGAGCTCTTCTGTCTTTTAGCTGGTTAAACAGTCCATTCTTTTCACAAGCACTCCAGGAGGGAGGGGTGGGGGAAGCCCTTCACAGCTTTGCTGGGAGAGTGTGGTTATGTTTCGCATTTCCTGTAGTCTCTGAAGTCTCCCACTTTAGGACAAAGAGAGAGAAGAGGGAGAGAGACACACTGGAGTGGGAGACTGAGAAAGTGCCCCGGGCTCCTGAGAGAGAAGGAGAAGCTTCTTCTGCAGAAAGGAAGAGGAGGAGTGGGAGACTTCAGAGACTACAGGAAATGGGAAACATAACCACACTCTCCCAGCAAAGCTCCTCTCTGCAGCAGCTGATCCCAGGGATAGGGGACAAGTGTCAGAAACTGGCTGCTGAGCTGCTGAAGGTGACAGAGCATCAGAAATCCACCCCTGTATGACGTATTGGATTAAATTGAACTCACCTCCCACCCACCCCAGTCCCACTTGAGAGGCCTTTGTGCTACAAGGATGTGACATCTGGCAGGTTCTCGCAGACTGAGCATGGAGAGGTCCATGTGGGGGTTACTGTGATGCACATCATTCATTCTTCCCCATCTCTCCTCTCTCTAGGACAGGGGTCTCAAACTCAATTACTGTAGGGCCAGTGCCAGTCCTCAAGTCCTCGCAGTGGGTCATTTATGTCACTCATGCCACCCTGGCTGACTCTACCCAGCGACTAGTGATGGTCAGGGCTGGCGCTACACATTAGGTGACCTAGGCGGTCACCTAGGATGGCAGAATCGGAGGGCGGCTTTTCATCCCCCTCGGTAACAATTCGTCAGTAACTCAATGGGTTGCCTGCCAAACAGCATCCTCCGAAATCAGTACGGCATGTCGAGCTGCCGCCGAATTGCCACCGACAATTTGGCGTCAGCTCAATGAGCCGAATTGCTGTCGGCGGCAATTTAGCGGACTCTAGGAGTCCTCAGCTGTCGGCACCCCCCGACACACACACTCCCGCGCTTTCCTCCTCAGGCGGCAAAGTAGCTTGCGCCGGTCCTGGTCATTGTCTCTGTCCCTGTCCCCCAGGCAATGGGAGCTGTGGGGGGTGGCACCTCCAGCAGACAGAGCCGGCAGTGTGGCTACATGGGTCTCTTCTGCCTGCTCGCCCCCCAACCCTCGGCCAGCAGCTATGAGAGCCGGATGAAAGAACTTTTTAAAATGTTTCCATGGGCTGCATTGGGGAGATTCTCGAGCTGCAGATGACTTGGAGGCTGGGACTTTGAGACCCCTTCTCTAGGACATGTTGAGCGCCCTGGCCAGGAAAATCTCCATCTCACTCCTCTGAGTGACTTTGCAGAAAGGTCTGAGTTCAGCAGCTCAGTGATAGAGGGGACTGTGCCCTTCTTAGAAGTGACCAGGGACAGTCCAGA
Source organism: Dermatemys mawii (assembly GCA_007922305.1). Taxonomy (NCBI): domain Eukaryota; kingdom Metazoa; phylum Chordata; order Testudines; family Dermatemydidae; genus Dermatemys; species Dermatemys mawii. Next base: position 16,910 of record VOCN01060740.1, read on the forward strand.
AATCAGGAGCTATTGGTACCCACCTGCAGCAGCGTTACACCCTCCCTGATATGCTGGACATGATAAGGGAATTTCCAGGAGAATGAGTGCTCCTGCAATAGTCAGTGTGCTGGCAGGGCATGTGCAGAGGGAAGCAGAAGAATTTCCATGTCCCCAGAGTGTGTCTGGGGCACTAGCTCCTGGGGGTACCTCTCACTAGAGTGTCCCTTAGGATTTTTCAGCTATAAACATAATGGAGACAAGTCACTTCAGTTTTGTTGTGAGGTTAACTGGACCCGGACATCCCCATTCTGGGGTAAACTGCTGACCTTGCTTAGGTTCGTACAGCAAACACTTCAAATGTCTGCACTTAGCAACCTCCAGACAGAGACCCATCCTGCATTGGCAGCTTATCTGTAAACGTTCTGTGCGTCCATCAGTAGAAGTGCTATATACCAAAATTGCAACCTTCCTGTCTCAGGACATTGGGATCTACCATTGTGGGTGGTCAACAGGGCAGCTCCAGGCACCAGCACAGCAAGCGCGTGCCAGGGGTGGCCTGAAGGCCGCTGTGAGAGCAGCAGTCAGGCGGCCTTCGGTGGCATTTCTGCGGGCGGTCCATCGGTCCTTGGATTCGGTGTCATTTCGGTGGCAGCCCCGGGACCAGCACTTCTACTGATGGACACACAGAATGCTGGAGGGCTCGCAGAAATGCCACTGAAGTCCGCCTGACTGCTGTGCTTGAGGCAGCAAAAAGTGTAGAGCCACCCCTGGTGATCAAGGAAAACAATCTCTGAAGTCACTTTGTTCTATCTCCTGCCTGTGATCACCATGGTAGTGAAATGTGTCTATTCCATGGCTTTAGTAGTTCTTGCAAATTCTTGCAAATTCTTCTGAATTACATAAAAATGTGTTATCCATGAGTTGCACTAAGGAAAACATTTCAGTGTTATGAACATCAGTATGGCAAGTAAGGGAGGGTTGCAGTCGACATTCTGTTGTTTTAAATATATAATGTTCCAAAAACTTCAGTGTCTCCTTGTTGATGCTCCTTGGATTTTTTAAAGTTTTCAATTATCTTTATGCTGTTACATTTATTGTTCCTAGTGATTATGAGTTTACACAATTAACATTTTATAAGTGACCTGACTAATTTAAATGACACTTGATCTCCATTGATTGTGAATAGATAGATTTTCAAAAGCTAAAATGAGACATCAGCACATAGTTCAAAATATCCTATCTTACCATTGGTAAGGTCTGTGAATGTTGCATTTCTAAGTGTGTTTACAATGATTGTGTCTCCAATGTATGTGTCATATTTTGAAACAATGTTTGATTACTGTGTATATGGGTATGTTTGCAGTTATCGAAAAAAAAGCTTACAAGAAGTGGAAGATTGGACAAACGACCAGAGAGGAGTTTAAAAATATTGCTCAGGCATGCAGGAGTGAAATCAGGAAGGCCAAATCACACTGGAGTTGCAGCTAGCAAGGTATGTTAAGAGTAACAAGAAGGGTTTCTACAGGTATGTTAGCAACAAAAAGAAGATTAGGGAAAGTGTTGGCCCCTTACTAAATAGGGGAGGCAACCTAATGACAGAGGATGTGGAGAAAGCTAATGTACTCAATGCTCTTTTTGTCTCTGTCTTCACGAACAAGGTCAGCTCCCAGACTACTGCACTGGGCAGCACAGGATGGGGAGGAGGTGACCAGCCCTCTGTGGAGAAAGTAGTGGTCCAGGACTATTTAGAAAATCTGGACAAGCACAAGTCTATGGGGTCGGATACACTGCATCCGAGGTGCTAAAGGAGTTGGCGGCTGTGATTGAAGAGCTATGGGCCATTATCTTTGAAAACTCATGGCGATCGGGGGAGGTCCCGGATGACTGGAAAAAGGCTTATGTAGTGCCCATCTTTAAAATAGGGAACAAGGAGAATCTGGGGAACTACAGGCCAGTCAGCCTCACCTCAGTCCCTGGAAAAATTATGAAGCAGATCCTCAAGGAATCAATTTTGAAGCATTTTGAGGGGAGGAGAGTGATCAGGAACAGTCAACATGGATTAACCAAGGGCAAGTCATGCCTGACTAACCTAATTGCCCTCTATGAAGAGATAACTGACTCTGTGGATGAGGGGAAAGCAGTGGACATGTTATTCTGTGACTTTAGAAAAGCTTTTGATACGGTATCCCACAGTATTCGTGCCAGCAAGTTAAAGTATTGGCTGGATGAATGGACTGTAAGGTGGATAGAAAGCTGGATAGATCATTGGACTCAATGGGTAGTGATCAATGGTTCCATGTCTAGTTGGCTGCCGGTATCAAGCAGGCCACACCGTGCCTGGCTCTTTGGGAAGGCACAGCCTTTGTTACCTGGCCCTCCATACAGTTTCAAAACCCCGATGTGGCCCTCAGGCCAAAAAGTTTGCACACACTGGTCTAGCTGGGCACCAGTCACACGACTTGCGTCTCTCCCGGTGGGGCAAGTTTAAATCTGTTTATCCATTGATGGAGGTGGTGCCTGTAGAGCCTTAAACAATAAATATGCCTGCTTGGGCCTTGTAGTGAAATGAGCCTGTGAGCAAGAGTGGGGGAAAGCAAATGACAGAGAGAGGGGGAATGGAGTCAGTGGGGAGCCGGGTCTCAGGAAGGGGTGGGCAGGGGTGGTCCTCAGGGAAGGGGCGGGGCAGTCAGCAGTGCAAGTGTTTTTAGTTTTTGGAATTAAAAAGTTGGCAACCCTAGGTGCCTACCGTTCTCCACGCACTGGTGACTGGAGGCAGGTCTAAGACATCATCTGGCACTGGGAACCCAATGGGGGGATGTTTGGGGCTGTTCCCAGCTCCTGCAGGAGTTTGTCCCACAGCCTGGGAGCAGCTCCCCAGCAGCCCCACAGGCCCCAATCAACAGCTCTGTGAGTGCAGGGACCCCGCTCCCTTTCCATGGCTTTGACTCTATCCTGGGCTTCCCCTTCCCAGCATCTTGCCAGCCCGTATTCCTGGTCTGTACTGACCTCTCTGCTGGCCTCCCCCTGGGGCCATGGGAAATGACAAGGGAGGGGCCAGCCCAACTAGCTCTGTCCCTGCATGGTCCCGATTCCCCGTTCTGCTCATTGTCAGGCAGCCAGACCAGGAATTAAAGGGAGGAAAACAGAAATAACATGGATCTGAATGTGACATCTGTACTGGGTCTGTGACATGACAGAGGTTAATGTCACACACTTAACATCAGCATCTCAGCACACACAGGGAGCCATGCTGCTGCCTGGTTGTGTTACAGCAGCGGAGATACAGACAGAGAGAGAGAAACACCAAAGGAAAGTGAATGTCTCTGAGGATCTCATGACTCCCATAGTGTATGTGGTCTCCCCTGTCTGACCTCAGCACAACACTCACCCAGCTCCGGCTCACCAGCTCCCTCCCCAGAGACAGCACTGAGGGGGTGATCTGCTGTGTACAGAGCAGGGCAGGGATGGGGCAGGTGTGTAGTTGTACAGGAAGGTTCCCAGATGAAGGACGTGGAGTTGGGGAGGAGCCATGTGGTTGGGTGAAGATGTGGCGAGAATGGGAGACAAGCTGTCTGGGCTCCTTCCCGTGAGCGGGTCCCATTACCTGGCCTTGGCCCATCACTCACAGAGCCGTGAGGGCAGGACTCTTTCCCTTTTCCCTGCCTAGCCACCGAATCCCCTTCCCCAGCTCTCCCCAGCCTTCCTCCACTGTGCTGGGACCAGCTACCCCACACGGCTGAGTCTGTAATGCAGAGCGGCCCATACAACAGGGCCCCCGTGCTCTCATTCCTACCCCCACACTGTCCCCTTTGGCCGTTCCACTCCCCTCCCTGGGCAGAGACTCCCCCAGGGCAGGTAATGCCGGGACGTTCTCATCTCGGAGCCAGATAACACAGTTAATGGCCCTGAGTGGACCTGGGAATCTCCTCAAACCCACTCCCCACATTACCCCCTCCCCCTACTGCACAGACACAGCCCCACTGGTTGGTAATGCTGAGTGGGGCAGTATCAGGGCAGATAAAGGTCTCTCTTGCACTGGTGGTGTAACAGAGATGTAAATTCCTTTATCAGGCACTGGTCAGCATCCCAGCCTCTCCTGCACACCAACTTAACAACATCCACAGACAGATCTCGATCATAGTGACTGGCTACAAGATCTTCCTGAACCCACAATCCTTCCCCGATGGTGATGAGATCCAGTGCTCAGCACGGCTGCCAGCGACTGCTCAAGGAGTGTCACAGGACTTCTGGGGTAATATTGCAGCAATAGTGATATACTCGAACGCAGGAGCAAATAGGCAAAATTTGGCCCCATCCCAACTTTTAAATAAGGGTTGGGTCATCTGGGGAGCTAGACACCAGAGCAGAGGAGAGCACACAGGTAAACGAGTCAGTAACAGTTGCCTGGAAAGCAGAGGGGGATAGCAATTGGAGGACTGTCAAAGTGATGCGTGGCAGGATTGTGTGCACACAGCCAATAGATAGATAGAACTCGATTTGAAGCATAGCCCACTTTGCAAGAGGACTCCAGAGTTCACAATAAACACAGAATTAGTGTGCTGGGAAGGGTTGCAGTGTATGCGCGCATACGTTTTAAAATCAGATTACTTCAAATTAATCCAGTTTAACCCCCCTGTGTAGACAAGCAGGGCGGCCACTGACCATCCCTGGAACACTGGACATTCCAGAACTTCAAGAACAGGATGAACCTGTCTTTTCTGGTGTGACCTGGCCCCGCCGTCATGACTTTGCTGGAACCGTTCATGTGAAGTCACTCTGTACGGAGGATACCATTTTGCAGCGTGTGCCACCCTGCCCTCACCGATGTGTCCGAAGTCATGCTGGCAGGAGCAGGGTGGCAAGCTCTGCAAAATGGTGTTCTCCGTAATGACACCAGACAAAACCATGTGTAGTATTGGACAGAGACAAACCTTTCCAAAACCAGCACTGTCCGACTTATCCCAGACAAACAGCCTGCCTAGAGTTGAGCCTTAAATAAGTTTTTAATCCATTTAGTTAAACTAGTGCAAAAGGCTGTGTGGACACTCTTATTTTACTTTGAACAAGGCTTATTTCAGTTCACTGACTGCAGGATGACCCACTGCTGCTGGAGAGTGGGGAGAAAGCCACCAGGCAGCTTCAGAGCAGTTTTTGTCTGCCCAGGTCCTCTCCACTCCCAATGCAATGATCCTACAGCCTTCAGCTGTGAATACAAGGCATGCAGAGAGTCAGCCACCTGTGTGCCTAGGGGCATAACAATGGCAGTGATGGCCTCTTTGGCCAAGAACACTATCACATGGATAAGTGCGCAGAGACATGAAGACAGGAGATAGTGGTGTGCAGTGGCAGATATAGAGTTAGTGGGGCCCTGTGCTCAGCTTCATTCCCCCACCCCCACCCCCAGGACTCAGCCAAAAAAAAGAACATTCTCCCTTATCCCCTTCCCCCCATTTTTCATTCTTTTTTCTTCATCCTCCTCTTCAGAGGTGGATTTACAATAAAACACAGGGTGCCCTGGAGCCCCAGGACCAGGCAGCTGCGGGGGCAGAAGCTTGCTCCTGCCAGCTCCTGGAGCTCCTGCTCAGGCTCTGCCCGCCCTCCACTGGCAGCCAAGCTCCCCCATCTTGCACTCCCCTCACACACCCAGCCCCTGCACTCCCTAACGACTGCACCCCCTCACACACATCCAGCCCATTGCCCTTATAAGAGAAGGACGAAGAAAAAAAAGAATGAAAAATGGGAGCGGGGGCAGGTAAGAGAGAAAGTTCTTTTTGCTTGGCTGAGTCCCAAGGGGGGCCCCAAAAAATGAAGCTGAGCAGAAGGCCCCACTAAAAATTGCTGAGGGTTTCGGCGGACCATTTAGTGATCTTTCCAAATATTCTTTGTACCATTAGCTAACTATTGTAAAATGCTTTGGATACGAGCGCTTTATAAAAAAATGTAAAAAACCCATTGTCTGGCCAGACATCCATTGTCTGGTTAGACATGCTAACTCTTGGCCAGAACCCAGGGTCTGGCCAAGAGTTAGGATGTGGGTGGGGGCTCAAGGTTGGCTTGGCTGCTGGTGGTGATGGGTGGAGCCTGCAGCAGGAGCTCCAGGAGCTGGCAGGAACAAGCTTCTGGCCCCGCAGCTGCCCGACCATGGGATTCCCAGTTGTTGCGGGGCTCCATGCGAGAGCACCATGTGTTTTACTATAAATCTGCCTCTGGTGGTGTGGAAAGGGTGGTGGCCCGAGGGGCCTGGAGAGATCTGGTGAGAGAAGCAGAGATACAAAAGGCTTGGTGGAAGGTGTAAAGAAACAATGTTCCATGGCAGTCAGAATGGTCTAATGATTATAGCTCTGGACTGAGAATCAGGAGGCCTGGGTTCTATTTCTGCCCTGCTGGGTAAGTCAGAAATTCTTAGAACACAGACTGTAGCTTAAAATAGGTTTGACTTCTTCAGGAACAAGAAACTGTCCAGAACTGCATCATTTGAGGCCCTTTCAATTATCATGGGCTGGTTCCATTGGCAGTTTATATTTCCCCTGCTTGATTTGGGTCCCTCTTAGATCTCCAAGGAGACCGTTGAGTGCTCAGGGTCACGTTCTCTGGTTTCATTGGAATGACAGCAGAGAACCCAGGGAGTTACAGAAGGTTTTGGTCACCCTCGTGCCTCTGTCATATGCTTTGCAGGAGTTCATACAGGGTATCATGCAAGGCAAATCTCCTACCTGGATTGGACTGAACTTTACAACCCCTGCAATGAAAGGGACCTGGCTGGACAAGCTTCCTGTTAAATCAAACACTTTGCATCTTTCCCCATGTTAAATACATTTGAAGTGTTTTTAAACATTGGCCAAGCTAATTGTTCATCATTAGCTAATTGTTTATTATTGCTGCATAATAAGGTCTCTAATCAACTATAACAAGCGCACGTGAACAAATAGATGACACAGGGCAGCAATGACTTCTATTGCCTGTTGTGCTGGCACAGCGTATTTATGCAAGTTTTCAGTTGCAGAAGTTTGATCTGGATTTATTTACTTGGGAAAAACACCAAAAGTTAGATTCTGACTGTGTGGAGACATCAACTATTATAGAAACCACACGATAATGTTTAATTTGCTTACTGTGTATGGGATCATAATAAAAATGTCAGATAAAAGATCCAAATGATGACTCTAGCCTGTGTTCTTTCACATAGGTTGTTAAACCCTGGGAATTGCTGAGAGCAGATTTAATCGGGCTGTATCCAGTCCTACAGATGGAATACCAGTTTGTACTGAAAGCTACAGATGATGTTTCAAAATAGGGAGAAGAATTTCCCCTTAGAACTATGACAGCATGTAAGGTGGAGAAGACGATGTGTAAAATTATCTATCAACATGTTGTCCAGAGCAGATACTGACAGATCTAGGGTCTGAATATAATAATGAGGTAACAGTTTACATTTGGTGTTATTTTCACTACGTGGTCACCAATACACTCATAGCCGTGTGACAGGGGCAATGAACAGCTACAAACTGAACCCTTTGGAAGCCAGCACCCTGGTTACTGAGAACAGCCAGGGCACTGGGTGCAGTTAGAGGAGGAGGGACTGAGTAGTTTGGGTTTGGAAGGGCAGAGGGGATCATTGGCACCTGTAGGGAGCCTGAGGAGGTCACTAGCTCAGGGCTGAGAAGAAAGCAGCAATATAAAAGGCTGAACCAGGGAGCAGGTTCCTTGTAAGTTTCCTTGTAACTGCTGCTATCTTGTGATGCACCATAAACAGTAATAAAGACACTTGGTGGAGATTTGCTGGTAGACTGGGGGCTGCTTACTTCACACAGAGGTCTGCCAGCCAGGGGTTGCAGAAACTGATGCCGGGGGTCCATTCAAAGTTAGAAATTTAAAAATGATCATTGCCAGCAATCTCTTCATGACATTTCATGTTGTAAATTGTTAGTGACAACACACTTTTATATCTTGTCATATAGTAAAAACCATGTTGTATATTAACCTATTTGCCAACTTATTTTCCCACTGTAATAAAACAATAAGATTGGATAAGAAACCACAGTAATTACATATATTCAGTGAGAAATAGGGAAAGGAATGCAGATATTCTGAAGGAAATTTTAGGGAAAAAATTATCCATTTTTAGACATTTTCCTGTGTTAAAATCTAAGACAAACATATAGCTTCAGCAGCCCATGCCACCTTGACACCAGCAGACTGGATAAAAATACAAATGAATCCAAAGATAATTTTAGGGTATTTATTTTCAAATAATCAAGGTAAGTTTAGGGCATTCTGCCATGAATGGCATATTGTGAATTAATCTTCAAAATTGAATTATTACATTGAAAATATTCATATATCATCACTTTAAATATAGAAAGTAGTCCTAGCAATTCTATGTGATGTGCCTCCCCTCATACTCTGCTCAGCTAGCTCTTCAAGAAATTAGGTTCAGTCTCTAATCTGAAGGAATTAGACCAACCAGTCTCTATTTTTACAGAGCATTCAAAAAAGTGGTAGACAGAACCCAGCAGAATTGTGATTAATTTCCTGGAGCAACTTTATTTTCTTTGTACACTAAACCTTGCATGACAACAAAAATATCACCCTTTCAGCTGATTTATGGCCTAGAAGAAAGGTTTCTCAATAAAGTTTCACCAAATTTATTGTTATGGGTCTTTAAGTGCCAGCATCTTTAATACAATTAAGTTAATTTGTGATGATTCAGTAAAGGAATACAACCCCTTCTCTAATTTTTTTACCAAAATACATTTGTTGCGTCCTTATAACCAAGAACATGAAGAACTCGGCAGAACATTCAAATCAGCAGTGGACACTGACAATACTTTGCCTGCAAATAATATTTCTAAAGAAAAATAAACTAAAAAAATGGATTCTGTAGAAGAGATTTCTATATATAAGAATATAGCATTTGAGGTCGGGGACAGTATTTTGTTAACTGATGTGAGAACAAGAAAGGAAGGCTCATAAACTGATTACTGATTATATTCAGCTAGAAAATTTAAAATCACATGAATTGATGCTGACAGCAGTTAAAATAATTTTGTATAATCTTGTGTGAGTTAACTTACATATATTGCTTAATTAATTCACCTATTATTTCTCAAAGATGTAGTGCAGGAAGTGGGTGTATGTGCCCAGCCTTTTGGAGAGAATCAGTCAAGACAATGAAGAAAGAGACAAGCTGTACATGTGTGTAGTTGTGATGTACATTGTAACTCAACAACCCAGTGTGTGACAATTTAATAATTAATGCTTTTAAGATAAGTATTTTGGATTTCTTGAAATTCCACAACTGAAATACAAAGGATGCCATTTAGAGAAGTTTGTCTTCAATATAGATTTGAGGGAACAATAAAAGAATAAAGGTAAATAATTCCATTTCTAAAAATATGGTTAATTGCTTGTTTTTGGAATACTGTTGAAATGTAAATGAAAATATTATTGTATCTTCACTTTGTTACAATAATAACAGAATATTTTTTTCATATATTATATTAATATTTTACAGGGGTAGAAAATTCAGAGAGGAGTGAATGACCCCTGTCCACCTCCTTCTGACACATCTGGGACAAAGGATGGGGAAAGGTGAGGGCAGCAAAACCCACTAGCAGTCTGGCAGTATTTCTTACCAGCATCACCCTGGGCCAGAGGTGGAGCAAACACAGGGGGACGGGAGAAAAGCTGGCTGGGCTCCTTCCAACAAGTGGGTCCCATTCACCCAGCCTGGGCTAGGGTTGCCAGATGTCTGGTTTTTGAGTGGAACCTCCAATTGGAAAGGGAAACTGGCCACGTCTGGTCAGTACAAAAAGTCCAGTTTCCAGTAATAACTGGCCTCCACCATTGGGGATGGGAAGAGCTGGGAGGGGACAGTCCTCTGCCGCGGGGTCACTGTCCACGACCGAGATGCCCTCAGGCCTGAGCTGGGACCTGGCAGATTATCAGAGGAGCCACATTTTTACCCCAAGTACTGCAAACAGGATTTAAATAAGGTCGGAGTGTCCCAGAGAAGGTGTCAGTGAAAGAGAAGAGTTGAGACCTGTCAGTGACATTGTAAAACGAGACCTCGCCCGCCTCACAGTCCAGGAAAATCCCCACCCGGCTGGGCCTGATGCTCACGGCCAGCGGAGTTGGAGGGGAGGTGAGGGCCTTGTATCTCCCACCCCACAGCTGCACAGTCCAGTATCCATTCACAGGTGTGAGCGTGACCTTCCCCTTTCTGCTCACAGATTCCCTACAAATCCCCAGGTCCCACCCTGTCTTGTCTCCCACCTCCACCTCCCAGTAATGCCTCCCGCCTGTGAACCCCTGAGCACCTAGGACACAGGGACAAGTATCAAATCTCTCAGGGTTGTCTGGCAAATCCTGTCGTTTGTCTCCGTATCTCACATGTTTCCGATCCTCATTCAGGGCAAGTTCGTGATGAGCCGTGTCTGGATCCAGAGTCACGTCCACTGGGGAGAGAGTCACAGTGTCAGTGCTGGGGCTAGGTGCTGGTCATTGGGACCAAAGAGAAATTAACCTGTACCCCATTAATCACTGATGGGAGCGGGGGTTGTTGCCTGAGGGGAGTCAGGGCCTGTCAGCCGATGAGGAGACAATGAGGGGGAAAGGGCAGCGGGAGCAGGGGAAGGGTGAGAAGGTGTCAGTGAGGGTGGGAGGGGAGGGGACAGGTTGATGCTGGGAGAGGAAAGGGGAGGGGCAGGTGGGAGGGGCAGGCACAAGGGCAATGGGGGGCGGGGCAAGAGGAGCAGGCACCAGGATGACAGAGGAGAGTGAAGAGGGGGCAGGTTCCAGGGGTCTGCAGGGGGTGAGGGGAGGGGTGGGCACCAGGGGAGAAGAAGGGGACAGATCCTAGGGGGCACAGGGAAGCAAGGGAAGGGGTGGTCACCAGGGGTCAGAAGGGTATGAGGGAATGGGGGAGCTCCAATATGGCAGGGGAATCAAGGGGAGGGACAGGTGTCAAGGGTTGGAGGGGATGAGCAATGGGGCAGATGCCAGGACCATGGAGGGGAGTGATTGGGAGGCAACAGGGGACAGAGTGAGGCTGGCTAGAGCAGAGGCAGTCACCAGTGGGCGGAGGAGGGGCAGGTGTCAAGGGGCTGTGGGAGGGTGAGGAGAGGACCATGTGCTGGGGGAATAGTGGGGTGATGGGAGGGGTGGGCACTGGAGGGGGGTAAGGGAGAAGAGGAGGGGCAGTGACCAGTGCCACAGAGCGTGAGTGAGGGGCAGGACAGGAGCCAAGGGAAATAGAGAGATGAGGGGAAGGGTTGTCACTAGGGGCCAAAGGAGGGGCAGGAGAAGGGGTGGGCACAGAGCGGGAGAGGGAAGGGGTTTGGACCAGGGAACACAAGTGGTGAACAGAGGGGCAGGCACTAGGGAGGCAAAGGGGAAGCAGAAGGAGGGGCTGGCACCAGGATAATCTTACAGCAGATAAACTATTTCTCCAAACCATCACCCAGCTCCACTTCAAACGTGTCTAAATAACTTAGGAGACCAAATAAATCCCAGTGACTTGCAGAGAGTGAGTCAACATCCCCAGAAACACACACAGACAGGTAGGTCGGGCTCAAAACATCAGCTATGAAACAGTCCAGAGCTGCCATTAAATTTGCCCTCGGTGGGAAAATCACCCCCACAGCCCCTGATCTCAGCCCCACAAATCCAGCTGCAAATGGAGTCTTGGCTCCAGCCTGAACTCTCTGCTCAGAGTGATTTGTCCCATGGACTCTGCAAGCAGCACAGACCCTCTGCAGCTGCACCTGGGCATCTCCCAGAGCAGATAATGGTCCCAGAGACCATCTCAGAGCCCCAGGGGCTCAGGTGTCTCAATCTAACAACTGCACCAGCCACCCCCCTCACTCTCATTAACCAGCCCTGGGTCAGACACGCTGGGAACTTTCACACCCAAACTCTGGAAACATTTTGGGTTCCTCTACACAGCCCAGGGCAGCGAGTCTCAGAGAGGGACAATAGACTGAGGTTTGTGGGGCTCCTGCTACAGTGCCAAAAATAGCCATACAGACCTTCTGGCTCAGGCTGGAGCTGGGGCTCTGAACCCAAGGAGTAGGGAGGCTTAAAGCCCAGGCTCCAGTTCCAGACACAACATCTACACAGCTGTGTTTAGTGCTATAGCACAAACCCCCAAGCCGATGTCTGTCACCCCGGCTCTTAGAAGGGCTGACGGAGCAGCACGGCACAGACACCTTCCATGACCGTGGGAGATTTACTCTCCCAAGCTGGTGTCTGGAGGGCCAGCTACAGCCAAGGGTGTTTCTGCTCCCATTGCTGGAAGTGCCCAGGTACCCACAGTGATGCACGGAGGAGGGCCAGTGACTGGAAAGAGTCACCCTGACCCTCCGCAGGCAGAGCTGGTCCAATGTTTTGCACAGACTGTGGGCAGAACGGGCGCATAAGATGGGGCTGCCTCCAGAAGCCCTGAGCATGGCTGGAAACTCCCAGCAGTAGTGCACTGCAAATAATATCAATGTGTTTAGGGTCAGATTGTGCCACACTAACTCATGCTGGGCAGCCCCTCGAGGCTATAACACAGCAAGAGAGAGCAGTTAAACAATTGCCTGTCATACCAGCTTCCCCCTCACAGTAGGGTGTGGGTGTGTGTCATGGACAATGACATTTTACCCCACCCCTTAGTTACTGTGAGAGCTGTAAGAGGACTGAGCAGGGACAGAGTATCCTAGGAGAATGGGTCTGAGAGTGACTGCAGCAATATCAGAGTTAGTTACCTGCGTATCCTCGGGCTCGGGCCAGTCCTGAAATAATCAGACATGAGAATTTACAGAAACGAAATGCAGACTCAGCAAGTCAGAGACTCAACAAGTCACATGCTGTGAAAAACAAATGACATGGAACTTACCCAGTTCTGCCAGAGGGTCCACGGGAATGAGAGAGGAGAGAAGAGAAAAAAGAACATAAATGAATCAATAGGAGAGATTCTCAGTAACAAAAGTGCCGAGTTCTAAACCCACATTACACTGGTCCCAGTGGGAATTTTGCCTGAGTAAGGACAGCAGGATTGGGCTCCTAATCACTAGTTATGACTTCTCCTTTATCACACCTGATCCCACAAAACCTCCCCGCAGAATTCAATGGGGCTGCACCTATGAGGATCACTCATGTGAGTCAGGGGGCAGATAAAGGGCCTGATTCTCTCCCTGCTCCGGTCACTTTGTGCTGGGATGGTGCAGACTGGCTGGAACCAGGCCCTGGACATCAGAGAATTGCCCTGGTATAGGGAGAGCCCCGCTGGGATAAAACAGCATAACTGGCTCCTGTGCCAATTGACACTCCAACTGACGCTGGGGAGTGTCAGGGCTGGGACTGAGGGGTGTGTGCTGGGGCAGGGCACATCACCAATTCTCAGGGACTACAGCCAGCTGGAGTGAATCAGAGCAGTCCCTGGGGCAGCCTGAGAGCCAGGGAGCCATAACCAGTTCCTGCCCTGCCCCCCATTCTGAGCAGGTCCTGGCCCAACAGAGAACTTGGGCCTACAGCTGAAAGATCTCTTCCTTCATAAGTGTCTCCATCATCCAGGGGATGCTGGGTGACCCCTAGGGGTGATGAGCGCCTGCAACTCCTGCCAGCTTCAGTGGGATCAGACCCATGTACCTGATCCTACAGCTGCTGTGTGGAAACTAATAGGGCTCTAAGAGCCCAATCCTGTTCCAAGGAATCCTATGTGTGCAGGAGAACATCCATGGAGAGCTCACTGGGTGGGCCTTATTCATGTAAAATAATTATTGTTCTTGTTACAGGGCGTCTCTGGTGTCAGTAAGTGAAGTTTGTTTGTTTGTGTTTAAGATTCTATTTCCAAGGATTAATGTGAAAAATAAAACTATTAACATTGGGGTTCCCAGGTGTCTGGTTTTTGAGTGAAACACCTGGTCGAAAAGGGACCCTGGCGGCTCCGGTTAGCACTGCTGACTGGGGCGTTAAAAGTCCAGTAGGCAGTGCAGCGGGGCCAAGGCAGGCTCCCTGCCTGCCCTGGCTCTGTGTGACTCCTGGAAGCAGCCAGCATGTCCCTGCGGCCTCTACGTGCAGGGGTGATCAGGGAAGCTCTGCGCACTTCCCCTGCCCTGAGTGGCGGCTCCATAGCTCCCATTGGATGGGAACCAGGGCCAACTTGAGCTGCGGGGGGCAGTGCCTGCAGGCTGTGAGGCACCTGGCCGACCCTGTGCCTAGGAGCCAGACATGCTGGCTGCTTCCAGGAGGCATGCAGAGCCAGGGCAGGCAGGGAGCTCCGCTGACTGGGAGCCACCTGAGGTAAGTGCTGCCAGGTTGGAGCCCGCAGCCCAAACCTCTCCAGCACCCCAACCCCTGGCTCCAGGTCAAAACCCTTGACTGCACCCTAACTCCCTCCCAGACCCTACACTCCCTCTTGGAGCCCACACCCCCTCCCGCACCCCAAACCCCTGCTCCAGCCTTTAGCCTGCTTCCACACTTCAAACTCCTTGGCTCCAGCCCAGACCCCCTCCTGCACCCCAAACCCCTCATTCCTGGCCCCACCCCAGAGCCCACACCCCCAGCTGGAGCCTTCACCCCCTCTTGCACCCAAGCCCAGAGCCCCCTCCCATACCCTGAACCCCTCATTTTTGGTCCCACCCCAAAGCCTGCACCCCCAGTCAGAGCCATCACTCCCTACCGCACCCCCAAATCCTTGCCCCAGCCCAGTGAAAATGAGTGAGGATGGGGGAGAACGAGCGATGGAGGGCGGGGTGATGGAGTGATTGGGGGCGGGGCCTCAGAGAAGGTGCAGGGGCTAGGGGAAGAGGTGGGGCAGAGGGCGGGGGAAGGGTGTATGGTTCTGTGCCATTGGCAACTGTTAATATTTATATTTTCAATACCACAAATTTTCCATCCATTATTTCTGGGTAATATCTGGATTTCCCATTGTCATGTACGTTACCTGTAACAGTAACATTAATTTTTTACACTAACACATCTTTGCACACACGGCTCTGAGTGTTCCTTTTCCAATTTAAAGCATAATCAAAACAAGTGAAAACGCGCTTACCTTTCACTGCCTCATATTCCGCTGGAAAGTAAAAGACATCAGGAGTTAATATTGAGACTCAAAACTTAATGGGAAATAGTCAAGCTAAATGCAACATCTCCCTCACTGGTGATGTGAATGTTTTATAAAATTTGGCTACAGGCCCTAAAGTCCCTTTCTTAATCCGGTCCTGGCCACAGCACTAGGACCTGTACAACAGCCCTATAAGAAGACACAATCCCTACTCCAAAAAGTTTACAGTCTGGGGGCCTGACCCTGCAAATATTTATGTCCCGGTCTAACTTTACCCACAAACCTCCTCCTCTTCCTCACCCACCCCATTAACTGATGCCCCATCTCTCTCCTCCCTTTTGTCTCTGAACTCAGTGAACCCAGTCTACAAACAATGCTTGTGTCTCCAGCTATCCTAGATCCCTTCCAGTCTCACTTCCCACTCCACTCAGACCACTCTGACTGGAGTCCCCCGTGATCACCCTGGCCAAATCTCAGAGACAGACCCAACCAAACAGACAGTGAAGAAGTGATGAGAAAGGCAGGAGGAGAACTGGGAGAGAAGGGACCTTTGAAAGCCAAGGATTTAATGGAGATGAGCGGTCTTGGTCAATGGTGTCAGAAGAAAGAGCATGAAGCTAGCACAAGGAGGATGAGGATCACACAGAACCCATAAGATCGGGCCAGGAAGGTCATTAGAGACTTTAGCAAGAGCCAGATTGGAGAGGGTCTAGGATGGAATTGGAGGAGAGGAACTCCAGACAGTGATTGTAGACAGAGTGTTCACTGAGCTTAGAGATGGAAGGCAGAAGGGGCAATAAGTAGACAGGGAACCGGGGTCAGGGATGGAAAGTGTGAAGATGAGAAAGACTAGGTGTCACAGGGTGTCTGGTCTTTTAAGGGGAGTTGGGTCCAGCCCCACCTTGTGACCAATCAGCTGATGTTGAGGCCGGGGATCAGGTGAGGCCTTAAAGATCCCCTGGTCCTCATAAAAGCCTGGCCAGCAAGTCCATCAGCTAAGGAGAGCTTCAGGGAGCAGGAAAAGACCTGCAGGACACCCTAGGACAGGAAAAAGAGCTCTAATCATGTCTGATTGTCAGGCAGACAGCCTGTGGGGTGTGATCCTGCAGGGAGAGGCCAGGCCCCTGCAGAAAAGTTCAGTTCAGGGGAAAGGACGTGACTGATACGCTGAACTTGTTTTAAATAGTTTTGAAGAAATAAAACCAAAGCTGGGAGGGAAAGGCCCTGAGACCCTGTGGCTGGAGAGTGTTCATGGGGCACAGGCTGGTGGGACAGCCCCTGCTGGCACAAAACCATGTTGGTAAGGAGAAGGGAAGGGGTGGAGCAGAGCAGGAGGTTAGTTAAAGAGAAGGGTGCGTGAGGGATGAGAGCGAGGAGAAGGAGATCAGGGGATGGGTGTGGGAGCAGATGGAGGGGTTGGAGGAGGAGAGGTGTAACTTTTGGAAGGGATGGATGGGTGAGGTCATGTTTGATCTTGTGCATTTTCTCTGTAAAGAAACAAGTGAGATCCTGTGCAGAGGGACATGGGGTGGATGGGGGTGGGGGTTGAGGAAGGAGTCACAGGTGGCAAATTGATGGCTGGGGTCGGTTGTGGGAGTCAATTAGGTGGAGAAGTTCATCTGTTTAGAATGGAATGGAAGGAGAATTTTGGGAAGGAGACAAACCCTCCTTCCTCAGAGCCAACCTCTGAGTGAAGGGGACTAGGAAGACACTTTGGGGAGAGGCAGATTATTCCATCACTGGCCACTAGGGGGTCTCTTGCAACATCCTCTGAACCACCTGGTACTGTCCACTGTCCCAGACAGGATGCCAGGCTCTGACCACTCCTGGGTTCTTCAAAGCTCCTGTTTTAAGCCTCCATTCATCAAAGAAATTAAGCAAATACGTAAGTAATTAGCTGAATTGGGGCATTAGTGACTATACATCCAAGGGACTGTTCATTACAGATACCTAGAGAACTATCCCCATGTAAAAGCTGTTAGAAATTTGGGGTTTTCTGAAAGTCACCTATAAACTAATGTTATAGTAACAAAAACATGAAAACAAAGTTTTAACAAGGTTTCAAACAGGAATTTGGATGGGCATCCAGATCTCTGAGTCAGCTTCGAAAACCTCAGCCTCATTGTGTGAAAGGCTGGAAATTCGTAACTCCATTCTCTGCACCAGCCTTCGCACAGTCACTGAGAGTAGAACTGACCAGTGGGTGAGTAATACCTTATCAGACAGGAAAACCTGCTGTCAAGTATAGGCTCTAGATTGTGCTTCTTTTCCCTGTAACTTTATGTTGTCAAATCTACACTTGCTTTTATCTGAGTCTGTGTCTCAGGCTCTATTCATTAAACTTCAATTTGGTTTTACTGTAGACATGTCTACATGCCTGGTGCAAAGGAGTGTGTTGAACCAAGGTGAAGCCACCATCTCCAGCAACAAGACTGACCGAACTGGGCTGGTGTATTCAGGACCCTGGGCTCAAGGTGCCATTTCTGTAATTTTCATGGAGTTTATTAGGACAAATGGGCCCTTCACGCTTCAAAGCCCCTTTGTATCAGCGCGAGCAGCCCCTGAGCTCATATGGAGATGTTCCCCATCACTCGTTCAAACAGGCTGTAACTCCACGTGCTAAAATTGAGCTCAAGGTGTTAAACTGTGACTCCACTGGCTGTAAACGTGGCTTTCAATTGCGTTAAGATGGCTCAACTGAGCTGACTTGATTGATTTGACATGAAATCTTCAACGCATCCCATTGGTCCCACACACTGACCTTTCTGCCTCTTCATCTCAGATCGTAGGGCCTCTAGAGGGAGAAAAGAGAGAGAGATGAGACTTCCCACTGTTGTGTTTATGGGGATAATGTTAATGTTGTAACTGGCTCAGACACTGACCTTTCTCTCCTTCCCGTTCAGACAGCAGGGTCTCTAGAGGGAGAAAAGGACAAGAGATGATTCATCTGTTCACAGATTGCCAGGCCAGGAGGGATCCTTGTGATCACCTAGTCTGACCCCTGCATAACACAAGCCCGTGGGCTTCCCCACAACAATTCCTAGAGAGGATCTTTTAGAAAAACATCCAATCTTGATTTACAAACTGCCAGTGCTGGAGAATCCCCCACAACCCTTGGGAAATTGTTCAAATAGTTAATTAATAGTGGCAAGATTTCACCCTATTTTATTTATGGGGATAACTCTACTGTCAGCTAGTGTAATGGGATCCAAACACTGACCTTTTTCACGCTCCTTATCAGATCGCAGAATCTCTATGGGGGAGAAAAGGGCGAGAGATGAGATTTCACCATCATGTTTATGGTGCAGTTTCTGATATAACTGTAATTGTGCTGTAACTATGAAAGTGAGGCAGACAGACTGACAAACAGGAAGCACAGACAGATCTGTCTCAACATCCCTGCACTGACCATCCCTCACTTTCCTCCCCCACTGACCCTCACCTGTAGGAGCTGCTTTAAGTGTCTCTCCCAGGAGCCATTCCCGCTTCCTGGGACCTGTCACACTCCTCTCTGATCTGGCTGTTGTGGGGGAGAGGAGAGAAGGTCTATTTGTTTATCCAGTTCCCTGTCTGCTCCCCTCTGTGCCCATCCCCTGGACAGCCCCAGCTCTCTCCAGCTCCTGACTGTGGGGTGAAGGAGGAAGTGAGTGATGGAAATGGGGCATTGACCTGAGCTGGATAAGGGACAGGGTCTAATTTGCTCCATTATGGGTCAACTCCTGGCCATGTATCACTGGGGTTATGTCTATTCTCTGATCCTAGTGATATTGGGGAACAGCTTCTTCTAGGGCCTGGGTAGATGGGGTGCCCCAGCTAAGAATGGGGTGGAGGGGTCTTTCTTTAGCTGGATGCTTGTGTTAGCATGGGCTGGGGAGAGGTGTGTGGATGGGCCCCTACAGGCATTGCCTCTAAGATGAGCTCTTTCCTACTTGGAGCTCATCCACTTGCTGCGTCAGCCCTGAGGTACCAACACTGCTGGAAATGGAGGTAGCGTCATGTCTGCCAGTCACTGCTGAGCACAGCCTGAGTGAGACCATCTTGTGACCCAGTGTGAGCAGCATCAGACCAGCTGTGCAAGTCCTGAGTATGTTTGTGTTATTACAGCATCCTAGCCCCAGCTCCACAGTGCAGCTGGTGAGATAATTCTCTGAAAGGCCAGGGAACAAGAAAGTGACAGTTAATTGTTCTGATTTTTTAGTGCTTGAAAATTGTAGATAAATCTCATCTTTGTATAACTTTTATGCCTTTTCATATAACTTTGTCTTAGAAACTTTGTATTGAACCTTGATAATAGATTATAGCCCCTAAGATAGTATAAGTAAGGTAGAAGAAAAATGTCTTTTTGCTAGGAGTAGAAGAAGATCCCCCCACTTTATAATCAATTGCCCTGTTGAATGAATGAGGTGTGAATGAGGAAGGCGTGGAGGGCAGGCACCTCCAGATAGCTCCAAGGGTTGGAGAGGGGATGGGAGCTAGATAAAAGTCAAGTGGGCTTACTAAAGAAGAGCAGACATACTGATGGCCTTAGGGGTTGGAAGCAAGCACCTTCTTTTGGGAATATCCTCTTTGCAGCATTGGAACAACACCCAAAGGACCAGTAAACACAGACCCAGATTTTGAATCTGGGACAAATTTGCATAAGAGGGAAGCTGTACAAAAGTGAGGTGTCTTGCAAGAGGACCCAGGGTCTCGTCTTGTCAACATTGGAGCATGGATTCAGATCAGCAGAAGCCCAGCTCCCCTCCTCCCGCATCTAACTCACCTGGTCAGTGAAGTTAAGGGGAGCAAGTCATTAGTAACAACAACAAGACAGAGTGTGTTTGTTTGTGTGTATGTGTGAGTGCATGAGTGTGATATATATCATATGCATATGATACAGTGTTGATTAATGCATGTATTGCTAATAAATGTGGTGTTTTGCCTTAATTCCCCCTGAAAAGATCCTGTACAGTACTTTAAGTACAATATAATGAGCCCAACATAGCCCTCTCTGGACACATAGACAAATTTTACATATGACTGACAGTGAGTGAATCCCTGCGTGATGGGGTGTATCAACCCTGCACTGATACAACAAGGGTTGTACACAGCCTATGGGTGCAAAAGGACCTGCTTCCTCACCCCTCCTGGACTCAAACTGGACAGTCCCTACGAAAAAGGATAAATGGACACAAATCAGATATCAGGAATGGCAATATACAAAAACCTGTAGGAGAGCACTTCAACCTCGCTGGACACACTATAAAAGATTTAAAGGTCAGCATTTTTCAGCAAAAAAACTTCAAGTCCAGACTACAAAGAGAGACTGCAGAGCTGCAATTCATTTGCAAATTTGATACTATCAATCAAGGATTGAACAAAGATTACGAGTGGCTAGCTAACTACAAAAGCAGCTTCTCTTCTCTCGCTATTCACACCTCCAATTCAGCTGCTAGAGGAACATCTCACCCTCCCTGATTAGAGATAATGAGCTGGTTCAGCCTCATTGGACTAACCCTGTTATCTCCCACCTGGTTCTTGCCTACCTATTTATACCTGCCCCTGGATACTTCCACTGCATGCATCCGACGAAGTGGGTACTAGTCCACGAAAGCTTATGCCCTAAAACTTTAATTAGTCTTTAAGGTGCCACAGGACTCTTTGTCACTCCATGGAGACAGAGGAAGACAGATGGCTGTTGCTGGTGGAAGAAATGCCATCACTGGACTCATGGGTGGGAAGCAGCCCCGTAACATTATTTGTTGAGGTTGGAGCCTGAATCTGAAACCAAGGCTACTGGTTTCATAGGGCCCTGGGTTGGGACCCAGTGGAGCAGCGTGGGTCTGGGTTCCCCCTACCCCTTCCTGCACCTACCACTGGCTGCAGGGACCACCCCAAGGATTGGGTGCTACTGCCTGAGATGGTGACTATTGGGCACTGCTACTGGAGACTAGAGCCACTGGTTTTTAAAGCCCCGGATTGATTGACTTTTGCTGCTAGGCTTCGCTGCCCTGAGGATGGGGCAGCTGTATTGACTCTGGCCATGGGGCCTCACTGCCTTGAGGGTGAGAGCAAGGGCAGCCCCATATATTCTGGTCACTGGGCCTCTCTGCCCTCCACACCCTACCTGCCTAGGTGCTCATCATGATGGGATTGCTTGCCCAAATGATGACTTTTGGCTGATTGATTTACTTGGGGATTGGTTCTGCTTTGAGCAGGGGGTTGGATTAAATGACCTCGTGAGGTCCCTGCCAACCCTGAGAGTCTGTGATTCTATGTGGGATCTCCCATCTCTTTGTTATTGGGGCAGGAGTAATAAAGGGTTGTTATCATTCGTGTGTGAATCAAGGGCAGTACTTGGCATAACTGATTGAAAGACTCACCCTCAACTAAATGGCACTGGCTAGGCAGGGAACATGGGCTCCAAACCCTGTGAGGCTGGCCAGCTGGACAGCCAGCCATTTGATCCTTTATCTCTGCTGTGTAATAACAAAGTTAATTTGTACTCAACTGAGAGGTTTTTTTTACACCCCAGAACTGACATCACTGATATCTAGGTCTAATTGTTAGACCTGCTTTGAGACAGTGTTTCTGAAGCAAGAGATTGCTTAGTGTGCACCAGCCTGTGAGGCTCCCACACTCTAACAGCTGAAATCATGAGAGCTGTGCTAAGTGGGGGTGGGAGGTGAAAACATCCTGGTGGACTGGCGTAACAGTTGACCGGCAGGGAAAGAGGCACAGTGATCAGCCAGCACGTTGGCTGGCAAAGATGAGTGCCTGGGCAGCAGAGCTACTAATGTGCCTGCTTAACCCCTCTCCACCCAGGGTGGGAGGTGAACTCTGCAGACTCTGGACTCTGGGTCTGCACTGACCCAGAACAACAACTGTGACAGGGGTGCAGAGAAGGAATGTTAAAGGAACATTTGGTTGCTGGACTTAAGAACCTGAGGGAAAAAGGACACTGCCTGAGTCTTTGGCTCATGGTTTATGTTTATGAACCCAGTTTGTGGTATTTTCGGAAATTAATGCTGGGTTATTTCCCTCCTTTTATTAAAAGTTTATTTCTACACTTAGACTTTGTGCTTGTGAGAGGAGAATTATTGCCTCTCAGAGACACCCAGAGGATGGTATATAAAATTCCCAGGTTACTGGGTGGGAACTCAAGCTGGTTTTGTGTTGCATTGATGAAGAGAAACCCCTAGATATTGAACCCGGACCTTGTTGCTACCAGTTCCAACAGGCAGAAGGCTTACAGGTGACAGTACTAAAGGTACAACATCCCATTCCAGCTTTCACAAGTACGAAGCACAGCCCCTCTCTGCTTCTCTGAATTACCGGCTTCTGTCCCCACTGGGAAATCATTGTACCAGACATTTCCCCCTCCCAATTCTTCAGATACTTGTAAATTCCCAAACAGCACTTCAGGTGAGAAGACCCTGACTGGGACTTTCACAGCTGCTTTGGGGGTTTGCACACTTGATGCCCATTAATTTAAACAAAAATTGAGCATTCAGATCCCTTAAGCAGCTTTGAAACCCCAGCACTGCTTGAAATGCCCAGACCACTGACGGCCAATCTCTGCCCCTTGTGATCAGAAGAAAACCTACAGCTGAGCACTAGTGCTACAACAGAGAGTTTATTGCCCTGTCCCTGTAGCACAGCAGTTCTCAAAGTGGGGGTCGTGGGGTGATTCCAAGGGGATCACGAGCTCCATTAGCATTTGGCGGCATTTCTGCGGCTGCTCCGAATGCGGGAGTGTGTCTGCCGAAAAGCCGCCGCGTGGAACTGTTCCACTTTCGGGGCATTTTGAAATGGTGTGTGTCCGCCGAAATGCTGCTGAAACTGGAAGAGTTCAATTGGGTGGCTTTTTGGTGGACATGCCCTGGGGGTGGCAGCGGATGCTGCAAAGCGGAAAGGGGGCTCAAACCAAAAAAGTTTGAGAACGCCTGCTGTAGCAGGATCTCAGGGCTTGTCTACGCCTACAGCACCAGTGCAGGTGCACCAGTGCAGATGCGCCACTGGAGTGCTTAGTGGAGACGCTTCCTATGCTGACAGGAGAGCCTCTCTCATGGGGTAGGTACTCCACCTCCCCGAGAGCTAGGGTGGTATCACTGAGTTGCTCACGGGTGAGGATTTTCCACACCCCTGAGCGAGGAATGTAATTATACCAACATAAGTGTGCATAAGTGTAGACCACCCTCAGGCTGCAGCAAGTTTCAGCGCAGTAACTTGTAGTAACTTGCTGGTATAGACAGGCTCCCAGCACCGGGAGGTACGCCCCTCGTGGAGTGGTTTTCCTAGAGCACAGGGAGAGCTTTCTCTGAGCGATGGTGCATTACCACACTGCAGATAAGGTGATTGCTAACCTCTCCATTATCACTGCTTACCCATTCGCAGCTCCTACTGGTCTAGATGGGGAAGGGAAGGGGCATGTACAGATTGGCAGGGGGAGGGAGGGAGGCAGAATTGGAACGAAGAAATCCCCAATCTCCTCCTACTTTTAGTTAGATTTTTCTTGCCAAGTT
The DNA here is from genome assembly GCA_007922305.1 of Dermatemys mawii. Taxonomy (NCBI): domain Eukaryota; kingdom Metazoa; phylum Chordata; order Testudines; family Dermatemydidae; genus Dermatemys; species Dermatemys mawii. Next base: position 40,445 of record VOCN01060740.1, read on the forward strand.
ACACATGTGGACGCTCCAAGCCCAGCTGATTGAGCTCCACATGGGTGTTTCAATGTAAGCAGTGCTGATCCCTGTGGAATAGTTCAGAATCCCATTCGATTGGGATCCTTTAGTGAGCGTTGAAGGGGTGAAGCCATTTGACACTTCTCAGCTCTAATGTGAAGTCACCATCCACCCTTCTCCTGCTGCCCATTGCCTGAAACTCTTCTGAACATGGAATTAAGGCCCCTTCATCCCTGTATCTTTATTTTTGTTTTTCATTTTTATCTCTCCCTCCACCCCAAATTCCTCCCTCTCATTACTTCACCTGTTGCTCTGCGTTGCCTCCAGAAGCAGTAACTGGCCAGGGCAATGAGAACAGCCAGGAGAGCCAGGATCACCCAGACAGCCACTTTCGAGGGATTGACCCTTGGGAAAAACAGCTCTGCAAGAGAAAGTGCCAGTGACTTGAGAGCAAACACGCACAGAATGAAGGCAGGACACTGTGCAGTGGTGATACCGCGATTAATTGAAAAAAATCTCACAGGGAAATATGCTGTGAAATGTGGCTCCATTGTGCTTTTAAGTCAATGAAAATCCAGGCTTTATTCTACTTACTAATCATGGTTCGTTAATGGGAGGGGGTGTGTTGGAGGTAGAGAGGGAATAGAGTGGAGCTCTGCTTTGTTACACCTATCCCCCAATGGCATAAATTCAGGTATTTCCTATGCTGCTGCAACTGATCCACAAGCTGCAGCCAGTGCAGACTGGCCCTCAGAATCAGAGTTGTGACCAGCTCCCTGACATCCCCAGTTCCCCTGTGCTCAGAGGGGCTCAGCGACACCAGCGAGCCTGGCTCAAAATATATTAATGCAGGATTTTAATACAAACAAAACTTGAGCCTGGAGAGTCAGAGTAAAAATTCCTCCAGAGTCCTGTTGCCTGGGCCCTGGGGTGATGCTGACGAGAGGGTCCATGCTATGTGATAAGTGTGGTGTATTGAAAACTGTGTAGAAATCACAAATTGTCACTATGAATCCTGAGGGGTTTTCTGATGCTGCTTGCAGGCTAGGGGGCTCTGTAAGGAACATGCAGTGTGGAGTCTCTGCAGTCACTCTGCTCAGAGCCAGGTGGGCTGTGTTCTGCCTCCCTGCCTCAGGGAGCAGCCTGCTTTGTCTCTCTCTGTATTTGGCTGTTGTGTGTTAGAGTTCTGGATTTTGGGGAATGAAGCAGTGAAAATAAAGGGATAAGGCATAAAGGACAGAATTGGTTACAAAAGAAATAAAAAATGAAACCAAAACCTATCTTTCTCTAGCTTTTATTGTTTTACCTAAACCAGTGTGTTTTGGTAAAGTGTTTGGAAAATCTCTACTCAGGTTAACAAAGGCACCAGCAGAATCATTTTCTTTGATGAAATGACTGACTATTAATGAGCTTGCATTGTTCAGTAGTGTGCTGCACACAACAGGATGCACATTTCTGGGTGCAAAGCTGGGGAATTTGCGAGTGTCACCCTATATGTAGTTCATAAGTGGCTGGGAAAGCATTCATATAACAGCTGGGAGTGACTTTACACGCTAATGGCTGTTTGTGTGCAGAGCCCAGAGAGGTTGCTTTTCACTAGCAAAGCTGTGTAACAGGCACCCTGGCTGGAGAATTAAAGGAACACAGCAGTTCAGCAGTCCAGACTGTACCCTAGGGCATGTCACAAACATGACTTTACTTTTTAGAATCCAAAACCATAATGCACAAGAACCAAACCAGAGAGAGGAGGCTGCTTTATGTTGGCTTGTCTATAAGAACAGTTAGTACGCAGCAGGCTGGGGTGTAAATCCACCTTGCACTAGTCTGCTGCTCACTAACTGGCTGTGTGCACCCTGTGACTGTGCACTACAAGTTCCCTGGTGCATTTTGATGTATTCCCATTTCAAAACAGGGTAGAACAAAGCACACTATGGAATTACTAGTGTACGTAGCAGGGTCCACATGGACCGTTAGTATGTGGCAGGCTACTGAAAGGCAGATTTACACCCCAGCTTGACACAAACTGTTTCTGTAGACTCACAGGATTTTCTGCAGAGCCTCTGGTCTGCGAACAGGAGCTGGCAAATACCCCTCTCTTAAAGTGATAGCTTGAAATTACAACGCCGTCCTCACTACACCGCAAGAATAAAGGAGAATTCCCTCTTCCACCCCTACTGAGAAGAATGATGATTGCTGATGTAATGTTACACTCCATCTTCTTTATGAAAATACACTTATAATATGGATATGACATAACTGAGATGTACTTTATGCAAGACGGCCCTGTGAGGTATCATTGGGAAGGTTATGATTTACTGAATATGATTATCCCATTTGTACCCATGTATCGTTTTTGTAACTGAAGTTAGGAATATTGACTCTATATCTGTATTTCAGTTATGCTACTTTGGGTGACGGCCACTGCCAACACTTCAGGCACAACAACGGAGAAGCCAGACAGGGCTGATGGCCCATCAGGGAGAACAGTGGACTGTGAAAAGTCTTGGCCTTCCTTGGTGGATGAGCCATACTGCCACTGATGGATGCTGTGATGCTACAGAGTCAGGTGACCTGGTCACCTGATACTAACCTCCATTTTGGACTGCTGAATTTTTCCACTGGGGGGTGGGAAATCAAACAAAGGATTCCTTCCTTATCAAAATCCTATATAAGGTGGGGGATGGAAACAATCAAGGTCTTCAGTTCATTTCTCCTGTGCCTCCCCACCCAAAGAGGCACTGAAAAATATCTGGAAACAAGAACTGGAGGGGGCAGGGAAGGGAAGAACTGCTTGATGCAGGCAAGAAAGATATCTGGCCTGTGAAGGAAACTACCTAAGAGCTACCTGTATCTAGGGTGAGGAATTGGTATAGGTAACCAATTTCTTTAGGGAATCTAGCTTAGTTTGTGTGCCTTGTTTTATTTTCTTAGTAGTCTGCTTTGTTCTGTTTGCTGCCTCTTTAACCTCTTAAAATCCATCTTTTGAAGTTAGTAAACTTATTTCTTGTTTATAATATAACCCAGTTTACATAATTTTTAACTGGTGGTAGGGGGAGTTGTGCATACCTTCCTCAATACTGGGGAAGGGACTCATTTCATATAAGGTTGGGTTTGCACGCCAAGGGGCGTGAACACCTGGGGCTGTGGCAAGTCCCATTGAAGCTCATAATGAGCTCTTATGAAAATGTGGCCAATGGTGTCCCAGCCTGCAAGGTGCTAAACACCCTCAGCTCCTACTGGAGTCAAAGTTTATGTCTATATTGCAATTAGACACCTGCAGCTGGGCCTTGCCAATTAACTCAGCTGCGCTGGGTTCAGGCTAAGGGGCTGTTTAATGACAGTGTAGATGGACTTAGACTGAAGCTCAAGTTCTGGAACCCTCACAGGGTCCTAGAGCCTGGTCTCCAGACCAAGCCTGAAAGTCCACACTGCCATTTAACAGCCCCTTAGCCTGAGGCTGTTAGCCTGAGCCAGCTGGCACAGGCCACCAACAGGTGTCTAATTGCAGTGTAGACATATCCCAAGAGAACTGAGGTTGATCAGGACTTTACAAGACATTCTCAGCACCTTGAAGGTTCAAGCCAATGAACAGGAGACACAATGATAAATACTCTCCGCTCATGTCTGCAGCCTCTTAGTCTACCATGTGCAGCACGGACGGGCACTGACCTGCTACGGAAATCACTGACTCTCTCTCTTGGTTGAGTCGGGGGTTTGTGACACAGCAGGACAGTTTCTGGTTGGACTCTTCTGTGATAACAATGGCAATCTCTGTTTGAAACAGGCCATTGGCCTCTGGGGATATTTTTTCAGAGGCTGATGGTAAGATCTGACCCTGGACATCTCTCCACTGAGCTTTGGGATGTGGGTACCATCCAGATGATCGACACACAACCCGGATCCCTCCATCCTGATGTGCCTCCACAGTGATGACAGGAGCAGAGCCCATATCTACAGAAGAAATAAATGAACTTGTGATAATCCTACAGTGCCCAGTAGCTTACACTGTTATCAAAAGGCATTTCTTATTAAACTAATAATTGGATGTGAGTTCACAAGTGTGGTTGTTCAGTTACTCTGGTCAGATTAATATTTGATATAGAGTAAAATTAATATTATAATAGGGGTTTTCTATGCACAAATTTGCTCCAGTTTAGTTAAAGTGGCTTAGTTAATCACATGCAAATTCCTGTGTGGACACTCTTAAACCAAGAAGGAATTGACTCAAGATAAATCAATATCCCTTGGGATAAGTTTGTTGTCTGTAGTGTTTGTGGTGCGCTTGCTGCTTGACTGAAATATACTGTGTGGTCTGTTTGCTTGGGGGACCGTGTGCTGACTACCCGCGTGCTGAGCCTAGCGGCCTGCTAGGTGAGGCTGAGATCTTCTTGACGCGGTATAGAATGGCTTCCATATGAGGAGAGATTAATAAGACAGGGAGTTTTCAGCTTGGAAAAGAGGCGACTAACGGGGATATGATACAGGTCCATAAAATCATGAGTGATATAGAGAAAGTAAATAAGGAAGTGTAATTTACTCTTTCTCATAATACAAAAACATGGAGCCACCAAATGAAATTAATAGGTAGCAGGTTTAAAACAAACACAAGAAATTATTTTTTCATGCATGCACTGTGAACCTCTGGAACAACTTGCCAGAGGGTGTTGTGAAGGCCAATACTATAACGTGGTTCAACAGGGAGCTAGATAGATTTATAGAAGATAGGTCTATCAATGGCTATTAGCCAGGATGGGCAGGAATGGTGTCCCTAGCTCTGTTTGCCAGAAGCTGGGATTGGGTGACAGGACATGGATCACTTGATGATAACCTGTCTGTTAATTCCCTTTGGGGACCTGCCATTGGCCACTGTCAGAGGACTGGATACTGGGCTTGATGGACCTTTGGTCTGACCCAGTATGGCCGTTCTTATGTTCTTTTTTAGGATTGTCCACACAGAACTTTGCACTAGTTCATCAAAATCAGTGTACATGTATGTAAAGACAAGCATTAAAGTAATTCACAAATAAAAAAACCTTGTTATAGGCGGTTTCAGGTTGCTTGGCAGTGCCTTGTACCCTTCCAGAATAAAGCTGTGAATAGCAGAAAAGTGGTACAGCTGAAAGTCAGAAAATACACTTAGGTCATGTCTACACTGCAAGTTACCGCGCAGTAACTTGCTCACTCAGGGGTGTGAAAAATCAAACCCCACCAAGCGCAGCAAGTTTGTACACTGTAAAGAGCCAGTGAAGACAGACTCTGAGCATTAGGAGGCACCCGGAGCTATTCCCCTCATTGAGGTGGATTGCATAGAGCTCTGGGAGAGCTCTCTCCCAGGCGCTCGTGGATGACCACACTGTCAGAACAAAGCGCTGATGTGACAGAGCTGCCACAACAGTGCTTTGAGGTTTCTAGCCCATGTCTACACTGGGAAATTAAAGCACTCTAATTTGCTGGCTCAGGTGCATGAAAAATCAGCCCATTGAGTGCAGCAAGCTTGAGCGCTTTAAGGAGCTAGTGTAGGCAGGCTCCAAGCGGTGGGAGGAGACCCTCACACAGTGACAGCAGCCAAGAACATGCCCAAAGCCCAGGAGTGACAGAGTGGCTGGCTGGGGACACCCCAGGATGGGAGCCAGGAAGAAAACTGTGCCAGGGAGGAATCATCTGAGGCCAAACCAGAGCCAGACCCAGTGTCCCTGTCACCCAGAGCTGTATGGGGCTGAGTACTGGGGCTTGTTACTTTGCATTGGGATTAAGGTGGGAGGCTGTTAGTTAGCGAAGTGGGGAGGTGGTTGTTCTATGTGGGTTTGCAGAGAGTGGCAGAAGAGGCAGGGCCAGCTCTTCCTGTTTTGCTGCCCCAAGCGGCATTCCGAGCGTTGACAGGTCTGGTGGCCAGACCCCTGGTTTCAGTGGCACATCCACTGGTCCCGCAGGTCCAGTGGACCTGCTGCAGGCATGTTGCTGAAGCCGCGGGTCTGGCCGCTCTCTCATCGCCTGGAATGCTGCCCCCCCACCCCGGCATTGGCCACCCCAAGCACGTGCTTGACAGGCTGGTGCCTGGAGCCAGCCCTGAGAAGAGGGCACTGGAGCGATTTGCTGTGGAAAATGTATTGCTGTCCCTGATGACCAAGATCACCCAAGACTCACTGCTGCATAGGAACTCGACCCGGGACTCCTGAACTGTGAGTCTAGACGCAGTGCCTGGCATCTCCCATTTTTAATTGTGGTATCACTGGGCCCATGGTGCCTTTTACCGGCGCTCCCATATTTCCCCCCTGTTGTTCTTCTATCTTCATCCCTCTGTAAATAAATATTTCCCCTTCCCATATTCACTGATCTATTCTGGTGTGTGTCTATTTACACTGGCAGGGTTTGAAACAGGTGCCCATGGGGTGGAAGGAAGTTACCCCACTGTGCTCAGTGTGCACCTGTTCTTGACCAGAGTTGCTCTGCAGACCAGACTCCATCTTGGCCATGAGGGCTCTATAGTTACATATTAATTCCCACAAAGTACTTCCCAACACAGAATTACAATTTTCCAGCAGGGCCTTGTGCCTTTCCAAATGCAGAGAACGGCTAAACTTACATTTCTGAAACCCAAGAGATACAAAGAAACGGCACCCAGTGCCCCAGCCATGCAACCTTAACTCTGCCTCCTGGGGCTGGCAATAGGCACTGGGGAGTGGTTCAGTGAGAGTGGTGCCACAATCAACAGGTCTGGGGGAGGGCTATGAGAAGGTACCATTGCTTGTGTTCTATTGCTTGGATTTGGATTCCAGCATCAATCTGCCTGCACCCCTACTGCCTTCCCCATGTTCAGAGTCACTGTAGTGACTGGTGAAGGGATTCATTACAGCAGGTTGGCAGAGCTGTGGCTGTGATATGATCACGTATGTCTCATTGCAGTGCTGAGGTCCGTCTCTAGGCTGTGTCAATAGAAGTGCACAGAGGTGTCTTCCAACCATGGAGATTGTCAGCAGTCTGGTGTTTACTGCACCTGCCCTAAGCCTCAAGTCATGGTTACAGAACTAGCTACACCTGTGCCCTGGCTGGTCTGTCTGGCAGCACCTTCAGCAGTCAGGCCTCCTGCCTTCACCTGTTCTGCAGGTGGGGAGAGTATTCCACAGTTCTCCCATGCTTAGACTCTGGGTTTTGGGACCCCATGTATCATCCACTGTCACCCTGTGGGTGCCAGACACAAGCCGAGAATCAGTCTCAGCTGGCGACATGAGCATGGGGAGGATCAGCCATTGTTTGCCCAGGTGTGCACAAAAAAGTTGTAATAACCACAACATGCTAATATCACCTGACTTTTCCTTGGTGTTTGTGTATCTTCTTAACCCCTTGCTCTAATTCAGTGTCTCTTAATCTTTCCAGACTACTGTGCCCCTTTCACTTCTTTAAAAACTACATGCTTAAAGTAGGAGGGAGGGATAGTTCAGTGGTTTGTGCATGTGCCTGCTTAAACCCAGGGTTATGAGTTCAATCTTTGAGGGGGTCATATGGGGCAAAAATCTGTTGAATGATTTAATTGGGAGTTAATCCTGCTTTGAGCAGGGGGTTAGACTAGATGATCTCCTGAGGTCCCTTCTAACCCTGATATTCTATGAAAATCAGACAAAAAAATACAAAAGTGTCACAGCCCCACTACTGCTGACTTCTCATTTTTACCACATAATTATAAAATAAATCAATTGGAATATAAATATTGTACATACATTTCAGAGTTTAGTGTATAGAGCAGTATAAACAAGTCATTGTCTATATGAAATTTTAGTATGTACTGACTTTGCTGGTACTTTTTATGTAGCTTGTAAAACTAGGCAAATATCTAGATAAGTTGATGTACCCCTGGGAGCTCTCTGCATACCCCTGGCTGAGAATCATTGCTCTAATAACCTCAAATTTAGCCTACTAACCCTATCACAGACTCCAATGAGTCACAAACATTTTCAAGACAATCTGAGTATGAGTGTGAAGTTTAGAGCCCTTGGGGAAAAAATTGTTGTTAAACAGTGAACTAGAACAAACCTTAACCAGAGCAGAGCTACTGACCCACTATAATAAGGAAAATCAGCTGTCATCTCACAGTGACACCTCTGACTCCATTTATTACCGTGTTGAAGGTGTCAAAGTACCACAAGTCACTGACCTGCCACCTGCAGTTCCAATAAAGCTTCCTCATAAGAGACACCGGACTGAAAAAAACACGTGTACTGCCCATTATCGGAGGGTCGGACATCACGTATTCTCAGGAAAACTCTCCCATTGGTTATGTCGTCTTTCAAGAGTGCAGTTCTTCTTCGATATTCTAGCATCTCCTCTCCATACTGATCCTGCCCATCACGGTACAGATGCACCACTGCAGAGTACTTGGATCGGAACCATCTCACCTCCATGTTCTCAGCGCTCATCCTGGGGGAGAGGTGGCAGGGCAGGACGGTCTCACCCCCTAGGGAGGCAGTGATTGGACGGTCAGGTCCAATCACTGTGAACTGTGCTGTGAAATGTACAATGAAAAATGGAAATTAAATTGGCAAGAGGTGGCATTAATTCAGCAGTAAGACCCACAGTGAGAGCGCGTCCTGTGTTAGAAGTGAACATCATGTCCCTGTGCAGTGCCCTAGACACGTCTGAGTGCAGAGAGCCATAGACTTGGGGTTACTGCACCTCTGACCCCTCTGTGGTCTACTCAAGGAATGGCCCCTTAGGTCTCAGCCCTCCAGCTGTCACCTCTCACTGGGCAGGGACCCACGGCCCTCTCCCTCACGCTGGGGTTTCAGGCCTTGCAACTCACTGTGGTTTTCCCAGCAGGCCTGACCAAAGACCAGCACCTGTGTTTTGCTTTCTGTCCCAGGGCTATGAACAGTGTATGCAAGTAACCAAACAGCTCCTTCACTTAGGATGGAAGAATCCCATGCACTGCTACAGGCTGGGGATCGACCTGCTAAGCAGCAGTTCTGCAGAAAAGGACCTGGGGATTACAGTGGACAAGAAGCTGGATATGCATCAGCACTGTGCCCTTGTTGCCAAGAAGGCCAATGGTATATTGGGCTGTATTAGTAGAAGCATTGCCAGCATATTGAGGGAAGTGATTATTCCCCTCTATTTGCCACTGGTGAGGCTACACTTGGAGTATTGCGTCCAGTTTTGGGCTCCCCACTACAGAAAGGATGTGGACAAATTGGAGAGAATCCAGCAGAGGGCAACAAAAAGGATTAGGGGCCTGGGGCATATGACTTACGAGGAGGGGCTGAGGGAACTGGTCTTATTTAGTCTGCAGAAGAGAAGAGTGAGAGGGAATTTGATAGGAGTTTTCAACTACCTGAAGGGGGGTTCCAAAGAGGACGGAGTTAAGCTTTTCTCCGTGGTGACAGATGACAGAACAAGGAGCAATGGTCTCAGGTTGCAGTGGTGGAGGTTTAGATTGGATATTAGGAAACACTATTTCACTAGTACAGTGGTGAAGCACTGGAATGGGATACTTAGGGAGGTGGTGGAATCTCCATCCTTAGAGGTTTTTAAGGCCTGGTTTGACAAACCCATGGCTGGGATGATTTAGTTGGTGTTGACCCTGCTTTGAGCAGGGGATTGGACTAGATAACCTCCTGAGGTCTCTTTCAACCCTAATCTTCTATGATTCTGTGCTTCTATGAGCTCTTCCAAAGCAGAGAACATTTAAGGACAAAAGCCTGACAGAGAAAAGTTACCATAAACCCATCAAAGGTCTGAACTCATGTTACACTTGTCCCAAAGGATTCTCATCTGGCACATGGAACTCACTGGTAGGGTTCAGTCTTTCAAACCTTTCTCTAAAGGTTTCCCCCTTGGTTAACTGGTAATGTCACTTTGTATCTTAAGATCTTGGGCCTCTGGTCAATTCAAATCCAGCTTTAAACCAAAAATCATTGTTCTCTTGGGCTTCTGGACCTGGTCTCAGGGCTGGCCTTAGGGAAAATGGTGCCCTGGACAAACTTGTGTTTTGGTGCCTTCCCGCATCACCTTTGGCACCCACAGTCTTCCCACTCCCCCATCACCTCCTTGCCCCACTGCCTCCCCCCAGTGTTTAATTAATATTGAAGAGGTGCTAGAGCTCAGTCCCAGCATAAATTAAGCACTGGCTGGGTGGTCTGATAGTGGTGGCTGCTGGTCGGGAACCCAGCTCTGAAAGCAATACCACTGCCAGCAGCAGCGCAGAAGTAAGGGTGGCATGATATATGGTATAATGGTACCCGTACTGCTGCTGTGACTCATGGTGCCTGGCACTCAGCCTGCAGCTCAAGGCAGACTTTGCACTATCACACAGGGGCTGCAGCCTGCCCGCAGTCCTTTGGGCTGCTACTGGCTCACCGGGTGCCATTTCTGATTTTGGGGAGTGAGAACAACTTTAATTGTGATTCCAGGGACTACTTAGGTACCTGAAAACTCTACAGTGGTTTTTTATATAACGTTATTATAACTTAGTAATTAGCTGACAGGAGCACTGTACCTAATTCCTAGAGGTAAGCAGGGTCTGAATGAACTCTCCCCGGACAGCTAGCTGAGCTTCTTCAGCTGGTAGCTCCGGGAGAGATTTAAAGGGCCCCGGGGCTGCCAGCTACCACTACTGCGGCTGGAGCCCTGGGCCCTTTAAATCTTGATTTAAAGGGTCTGGTGATTTAAAGCCCCGCCAATTCCTGGTGAGGCCACGCCCCCTGCTCAGGACTCCAGTATACTGGTAAGTCCTTTAACTTATTTTCACCCCTGGTTAAATCTGCCCCCCGCCACACAAAAATCAGAAATGGTGCCCCAGTCGTGCTGCTCCAGCATTGGGGCCTCCTCATCTGCAGGAGGGGTGGTGTAAAAGCCGGCAAGATCTAAATACTGAAAACAGATCATCACTACACAGGCAATGGCTTTAAAGGTAAAGTCAGAGGTCAGATAATGGAAGGGGAAGGAGGCTGATAAAAACGTGAAGGAAACAGAGAGCCAGTCACTGTGGAACTGCACAGGATCGGGGGCGGGTGGAGGGCTGTCTCAGTGCAGAGACTCAGCATTCAGAGAGAGCTGGTTAAATTAGCAGGATGGAAACCACAGTAGGAGGGAACCAAAATGACCAAGTAGCTGTGGAGGCAGCCCCAGAGGTGGAGTCTGTACTTCACGGAAGGCACAGAATGAAAAAGCCAGCAAATATCCTCACATCCTCACTGTGAGATGAGGTCTAGCTCTGAGTCCTAGTCAGATGTGCCTAGAGCAGCATGAATGACATGTGGGTTGTTACTTCTAAACTGGAGAGTCTAGGATTCAGAGCTCCTTTGTGGCTGAAGAGTCTGATTTGTGATGTATACGGTCTGGCAGTGCAGTGTATAGAAATGGGTAGTGTCTTTTTAAATAGTTTGCGAGCCTGGTAGTGGTGCTCACTGTGTTCTGTGTTTTTGAAGCTACCAGAAATCAGCCAGAGCAGTAAGATGGATGTAGCGTGAAGGCCTGACATGATGGTGTATAGAGACCCAGCAGTGCCCTGTGGTCTCTCCATGTGGCTGATTGTGGGCAGGTTGAGCAGACGTGGTTTACAAGACAAGGCAGTGATGTGAGATGGACGTTGATGACTAGCAACACCAACAGCAGCAAACCCAGCAAGGAGGCCGGAGCTCCTACCTGACACCAGTCTGTGAACCTGTAGAGTGAGGCAGAGAGCGACGTAGCCGAGCAGAGCGGAGCTCACTGTGGAACCGGGGGACAACGAGGGAACCTTCCCCGTCATTGTAGCTTCATCTGGGGGACAGGAGAAATAACAAACCAGACGGCAGGTGAGTGGGATGCAGTGACAGTACCACGGTTGTCTGACTTTCATAGCCCTGGTCCATGGATCAGTTATGTTTACATTAGCGCATTTCCAAATATTCATAAACTAAGGTCAGAGGGGGCATTAGATCATTTAGTCTGATCAGTGCCGTGGGCCAAACACGCTCACCCATTTACCCCTGTACTGAGCCCAAACTTGTGTTTGACTAAAGCATCTTTCAGAAAGTCACTAATTCTTGATCTGAAGACAGCAAGAGACGGACAATTCACCACTTCCCTGGGTAGTTTGTTCCATTAATCACCCTCAGTGTTACAATTCTGTGCCTTATTTCTAATTTGAATGTGTCCAGTTTTAACTGTCAGTCATTGGTTCTTGTTATGCCTTTCTACCCTGTATTAAAGAGCACTTTGGTACCCTGTATTCTCTCCATTAAGGTGTCACAGAGTGTGGGGGAGTCCGGGCCCTCCATCCCCCATTTCTGGCGATTCACCGTGACACTCAGCCAGCCAGTCAAACAGAAGGTTTATTAGATGACAGAAACACAGTCCAACACAGAGCTTGTAAGTACAGAAAACAGGACCGCTCAGTCAGATCCATCCTGGGGGTCAGGGAGCCGAGAGCCCGGTCCTGGGCCTCCCTCTATTTCCCCAGTGAGCTCCAAACTGAGACCCCCTCCAGCCATCTCACCCATCCACGTTCCCTGTTCCTCCTTCAGTCTTTGTCCAGTTTCCCTGGCAGAAGGTGTCACCTGGCCCCAACTCCCTCTGGGGCTCAGGTTACATGCTCACATATCATCCCCCAAGTGAAGTCACACCCTGATATCCCACCACCATCTAGCAACAATGCAGACAGTAAAATTGCCACACAACATTCCCAGGTCAATACTCCCCACTCTCTGCTCTGTCACAGAAGGTGTGACAAATGGGGAACTTTACTGAAATATTTTAATGAACTATCAGTAGGACTCTCTACTGATTCCTTTGACATCTTTATTACTTTGGGGGAAAGAATTGCTTTTGTCGCTGGGACTAGACTGAACGGGCCAGAGATCTGAGATGTAGAGCCACAGAGAGTGTGGGCTGGAATCAACAGATATCAATGGAAACAATTAGGAGTCCTGTGGCACCTTAAAGACTAACAAATTTATTTGTGCATAAGCTTTCATGAGCTGGAATCATCCGATGCATGAAGTGGAAACTTCAGTGGGCAGATATATATATCCATGCAGAGATGGGTGAGTTATATTACTAAGCGGAGGACCAGTATTAATGAGGTCAATTCAATCAGAGCGAATGTGGTCCATTCCCAAAGTTGATGAGAAGGTGAAAACACATTATAATCAAGGAAGTGACAATGGAGGTGCTGTAGTCATCATGAATAGGTCAGATTATGAATGGGATGCTGCCAGGCAACTCTCTAACACCACATTCTACAGGCCACTATCCTCTGATCGCACTGAGGAGTACCAAAGGAAACGACACCGTCTGCTCAAGAAACTCCCTGAAGAAACACAGCAACAAATCTACACAGACACACCCCTAGAGCTCTGACCAGGGGTAGTCTATCTGCTACCCAAGAGCCATAAACCTGGGAATCCTGGATGCCCCATCTTCTCAGGCATTGGCACCCTGGCAGCAGGATTGTCTGGCTATTTAGACTCTCTCCTCAGATCCTATGCTACCAGCACTCCCAGCTATCTTTGAGATACCAACTGACTTCCTGAGGAAACTACAATCCATTGGCGATCTTTCAGAAAACACCTTCTTGGTCACTATGGGTGTAGAAGCTCTTTACATCAACATTCCACACAAAGATGGACTACAAGCCATCAGGAACAGTATCCCCGATGATGTCATGGCAAACCTGGTGGCTGAGCTTTGTGGCTGAGCTTTGTCACTTTGTCCTCATCCACAACCATTTCAGATTAGGGGCTGATTTATACATTCAAGAGCGGCATTGCGATGGTATCCGCATGGCCCCACAGTATGCCAACATTTTTATGGCTGACTTAGAACAACTCTTCTTCAGCTCTCGTCCCCTAGTGCCCCTCCTCTGTCTATGGTACACTGATGACATCTTCATCATCTGGACCCATGGGAAGGAGGCCCTTGAAGAATTCCACCGGAACTTCAACAGTTTACACCCCACCATCAACCTCAGCCTGGACCAGTCCACACAAGAGATCCACTTTCTGGACACTACAGTGCAAATGGTCATATAAATACCACCCTATACCGGAAATCTGCAGACTGCTATACTTATCTACATGCCTCCAGCTTTCATCCAGACCACATCACATGACCCACTGTCTACAGCCAAGCCCTAAGATACAACCGCATTTGCTCCAATCCCTCAGACAGAGACAAACACCTACAGGATCTCTATCAAGCATTCTTAAAACTACAGTACCCAGTAGGGGAAGTGAAGAAACAGATTGACAGAGCCCGATGGGTATCCAGAAGTCACCTACTACAAGACAGGCCTAACAAGGGAAATAACAGAGCACCACTGGCCATCACCTAAAACCTCTCCAGCACATCATCAACGATCTACAACTCATTCTGAAAGATAATCTCTCACTCTCAGAGATCTTGGGTAACAGGCCAGTCCTCACTTACAGACAGCCCCCCAACCTGAAGCAAATACTCACTAGCAACTACACACCATGCAACAGAACACCAACCCAGGAACCAATCCCTGCAACAAATCCTGTTGCCAACTCTGTCCACATATATACTCAAGTGACACCATCATAGAACATACTCACATCAGCCATACCATCAGGAGCTCATTCAACTGCATATCTACTAATGTGATACATGCCATCATGTGCCAGCAATGCCTCTCTGCCATGTACATTGGCCAAACCGGACAGTCTCTACACAAAAGAATAAATGGACACAAATCAGACATCAAGAATGGTAACATTCAAAAACCTGTTGCAGAACACTTCAAACTCCCTGGATACTGAGTAACAGACTTGAAAGTTGCAATACTTCAGCAAAAAAACTTCAAAACCAGACTTCACCATGAAACTGCAGAGCTGAAATTCATATGCACTATCAGACTGGGTTTGAACAGAGACTGGGGGTGGCTGGCTCACTAGAAGAAATAATTTTCCCACTTTTGGTATTCTCACCTTCTCATCAACTGTTGAGAGTGGACCACATCCGCCCTGTTCAAATTGACCTCGTTAGCACTAGTCCTCCACATAGTAATGTGGAATTGTGTGGATCGTGGGGTCCACCACAATAAGAGGTCATTCCCAAGGGACTGGATGAAGGCCAGGGCATAGACCTTGTGAATCCATTACAGAAAGTCACCTCTCAGTCTTCTCTTTGCTGAAGTGAACAGATTGATCTCCTCCAGTCTCCTGCCGTGAGGCATTTGCTCTAGCCCCTAAATCATTTTTGGTGACCTGTTTCTGCAGTGCCTGTGATATTTTGGGGTGCAACCCAGACCAGTAAGGGGTTGTGTCACCGCCCGCCCTGACCTCCCAACTGTAACTACTCAGAGCCCCGGAAACCTGCCTTATCACACAGGGAGCAGTTCAGAGCTGAGCTCTTTTGGAAACGTGGCCCTGGGCCTCCATGGCCCCCGGTGCCTGCAAGAGGCTGTGTTGCTGTGAAGGGCAGTGGGGGGCTTCCGACAGGGGCTGATTCCACATGGGGCTCACACCACATTACACCTATGGAAGGTCTGGCTGGGTCTGGACTGTGACACGGCGAAGTGGCTGTAACCTGCCTCAGGCCAGGATTGCTGTAGGATCTGGTACGGCCCAATGAGCAGCCACTCGAGGGAGGAAGTAGGTGAGAGCAGGGCTGGTGGGGGAGTCTTACTGAGCACCGGCATTCAGTGACAGCTGCTGATAGAGAGCCAGTGAGAGGTAAAGATCCCCCCGCCTGCCAAAACCCACTGAGGGCAGCAGCAACCTCCCCTGCCTCCCTTGGGGTTAGGGGCCGCCTGCGATACAAAAGGCCTCATGGGCACAGACTGCTGCAATTTACACTCAGAGAGGGAGATTTTTACAAACACAGAGAATTAGGATCAACAGGCCTTATACTCCTAAATCCCGTAGGAGCTTTATAAAATTTCCCCCTCCCTGCATCAGTTGCGCCCAGTCTGGCCCCAGGTGTTTCTCTTCCATCTTTCACCTTCTTGCTCTGGAGTGTCGTTAGTGAGCTGAAATTGAAAACACCTGCACACTCCCTACAGCACCCCATGGGAACATTACAGCTGGTGATTGGTTCCTATCCCTATCAGTAAATGGAGCAGAACAGCAAACAAACATAAACCTGGCAGTGGAGAAGGGACTGGGCAAGTCTCTATGTGGGCATTTCTACAGCCACAGCTGCGATCCTAGGAGGAAAGTGACAGTTTATCCCCCATATCCCAGGAACAAGGCCCTTTCACAGCAGCAGCTCCTCTGACTAATCAGCACCACGAACCTGGAACTATCCAGGGGAGCAATTCAGCCGGGGTTGCAGTGAGTGACTCCCCCTACCTGTGGTGTCCTGTGGAGTCATTTCTGAGCTGTTCCAGTCTCTCTGGGGGGCTCCCAGCTTCGCTAGCACCCAGAGCCATTCTCTCTAGGCAGAGCTCCTGCTCCCGGTGACTGTGTCCCTTTCCCAGGCTGTAACATCTATCCCGCTGAGGGGTCAGGGAGCCGCAGGGGTTAACTCCAGCCTGTCCCTGAGCTTTTCATTCAGTTAATGCATTTTATATTGAGTGGAAGCCCCGTCCTCTCTTGGCACATCCACCAGCTTCAAAACCGAAAGAAGGATCGAGCCTGGAACGTGACTGTGACAGGCTCCTCCTCAGGACGGTTATGGCACAAAGATCAAATTCCTCTGATACACCCACAGGGCTAGTGAGAGAGCAGCTTTGGTGCCAGCAGCCTCAGCTCTACAGGTTGTCTGGTGACGGCCAGTTCTGCAGGGTGTTTGTCCTGTGCTCTACGAATCTCCGTAATTACTTCAGCTCTGTGTAATGAATGGGACCAAAGCCTGCTGCAGCAGCCCCTAGACTAAGTGGCCATGTTAATTCTTTCCAGTTCCCTCAGGTAAAATTAACCAGTGATGATTTGGGGGACAGGGTTTTGCTCTGTGCTCTCCAGTGGGCCAGCCCTGCTCCCTGAGCCTCCACTCCTGCAGTGTTATTCAGACAGCTGGGCTAGATTCTCTTTCCTGGATCCTGACTGCTCTGCTTTTCCCCTAGAAACAGGTCCCAGCAGGGCATGGAGACAGAAAATAAGATGGTGCCCGGCTACATGCAGCAAACCTCCTGAATTTTGTGGGATCTTGGAAAATGCTGAATTCCCTCACTGTGGAATGCTGTGATAATTGGGTTACACATCTACCCGAATTGTGAGCTGAGATGTGAGAAGGGAGGGAAAGTTGATAAAATATCACAATAGCTGATAGCAATAAATGCTGCTAGGAAAAGCTGCAAACAGAGCCGGTGCTATCCCGATGGGGACCAAAGAGAGAATAGTGAGGGGAGGGGGCCTTTACCCATCCCTGTGAATTCTAACTGTATTATTTCCACAAATCAGGGTCCCCGGAGCTGCCCGGGGCTCTAAATCAACTGCTTAGTCTGCTTATGCCAAGCACTGGCTTTGGTGGGAGACACACAGACTGAATCAGTCGCAACAGACAGATTCCTGGTTTAACTCCAGGACTGTGTTCAGATCATGCCTGGTAAACATGAGGAGGGTGGGATGGGAAATCAGTGGAGCACAATGGGTGTGTCTGAAGTTAGGCCTAGCTGATGAACAAAATTGTGAGGGGATGGGCTATTCCACCTACCTCACCCTTGGTGACCTCTAAAAGAGAACCTAGGGAGTGGGGGAGAATTAGCAGATGCTGGCTGACTGGGAGCGGGTGGGTCATAAAGAGTGAACTTCACCATCTTGGCTGCCACCCTCACCACTCTTGGGACCTCAGAATCCACCATTACATTGTTGGGCCTTCATAGCCCTGATCCAGAGAGATGCGCTGACCAGACCGAGCCAGGGAGGGACCCAGATGACATCACCACCTCCATGGACTCTGGCTATGTCAGAGTTCCCTCCCCACTCTGAGCTCTCGGGTACAGATGTGGGGATCCGCATAGAGTGATTCCCTAAGCTTATTTTACCAGCTTAGGTTAAAACTTCCCCAGGCACAAGCTTCTTCTGCCACCACCAAGCGTACACCAAGAATTAGGGACAGGGCCACTTGGAACCCCCTATTCTCCCAAAATGCCCTTAAGCCTCCGCTCTCCCCACCTTCCTGGGAAAGGCTTGAAAATAAATTCCTCATCAATCCATAGGTGAGCTGATCTAAAGCCTGGATCTTACACAATGGAAAAATCAGTCAAATTCTTAGAAGAAAAATTTTAATTAAAGAAAAGGAAAAAAAACCAATTTGCCTCTATAAAAATCAGTGTTACAAAAGATCAAAAGATCAAAACACAGAGGAATCAAGATCAAAACACAGAGGAATCCTCCCTAGCTGAGTTTGTTACAGAAAAAATACAGGGATAGCCCCCTAAAACATGAGAAATCCACAAGTGAGAATCAATATAAACTGATACGCCTCACCTGGCTACTAACTATTTTTGATGGTTAGATACTGAGGTAAAATTAGATGGAGGGAAGAAAAAGCTGTCTGATTCCTCTGAGAGCCCCAGAGCGAACAAACATACACACAGAACTCAGAGGACAAAAGCCTTCCCTCCCCCAGATTTGAAAGCATCTTCGGTCCCCATTGGTTCTTTTGGTCAGGTGCCAACCAGGTATTTTTAGCTTCTTAACCCCTTACAGGTAAGCAGGAATTCTTGGCTACTTTATGCT
This sequence comes from Dermatemys mawii, assembly GCA_007922305.1. Classification (NCBI taxonomy): domain Eukaryota; kingdom Metazoa; phylum Chordata; order Testudines; family Dermatemydidae; genus Dermatemys; species Dermatemys mawii. The sequence goes on from VOCN01060740.1 coordinate 59,065, forward strand.
TATGATAGGCTACATCCCAAAACCACCTGGGATAAGAGACTCTCTCTCTCTCTCTCTCTCTCTCACACACACACACACACACACACACACACACACACACACCACCTACCTCTGTGTGTCCTTTTCCTTCCCAACCTTATTTCTATTCTGTCCAGTCCCTCTCCTTTTGCCTTCTGTATATTTAGCAGTGGACGCACTAAAAGCAATGACCTAAACAGCCAGATGCTTGTACAAGTTTGCTCTGTCCTCACATTGGCTGATCAGACCATGTATTGTGATTCTCCAGCACCGAGGCTGTGAGTCAGACCCCCAGACACAAGCTGCATTTTCTCTCTCTGCTGCTCTTTTCTTTCCCCTCCATGGGACCTTGGCTCAGGTGTCTGGGTTAGTTCACTCCTTTCAGAGCTACTGTTTCAGGCTGTCTGCAGACTCAGGCAGTCATTGCCTGTTCTCATGTAAGCAGTGTCAGGAATGAGATATATTCTGACATCTGGTGGCGAACTATGGGAATTGCAGTGAGTTTTGGAAAATAACTTTGAGGCTGATCAATTTGCATAGACACACCCACTGCGCCTAGCCTGCGCTCACAGCAGCTCACATGGCCACTTCGGCTGATGTGGGAGCCCCAGTTTCTATGTTATTGGGGCAGGAAATATAAAGTGATGTTACCCTGATTTTGTGAATGAAGGACTATGGACACATACTTGGCCCTTGTTATGATGGAGGGACTCACCATCATCTAGGTAGCACTCACTGGGCAAGGGCCATGCGTTTCAGAACTCTCTCAGACTGAGTGAAGTTGTTGGCTGGTTTCTATATCTTTTGGTGAGGGGCTTGTTTAAGGCCACCCACCATGGCCTATAGCACCTTGCCTCTCTCCACTGTGGAATGTTAGAGTTAATTTTGATTCCCTTAGGAGTCTTGGTTCAGCCTCCTAAGCTGAATTCAGTTTGAGTCTGCTGGTGTACATGTGCTGATGCTCCTTTCCCCCCCCCATTAAGGGCTGAAACACCTGAGCACTGTGTTAAGTTGGGGTGGGACTAAAGGCATGTTGGTGGCACCAAGCAATTTGTGTAGCCAGCAGAGCAAATCAGTGGACTCAGCTGAGCGGTTCCTGGGTGCAGTTTGTGTGACTGGCAGGGGACTCAGCTGAGCAGTTCCTGGGTGCAGTTTGTGTGGCTGGCACAGCAGAGCAGTCCGTGTGTCGACTAGTGGAGCCGTTTGTGCTGCTGACGGAGTGACTGGCGCCGCAGAGCTGTCCGTGTGTCGGCTAGCAGGACGGCTAGCGGAGTGACTGGCGCTGCAGAGCAGTTCGGGTGTCGGCGAGCAGAGCGGATTGCGGTGAGGGCTGCAGCGGAACCCCACAGAGAGGCGGCGCAGTCGGCCTTGGACCACGTAAGGTGCCCCGTGCCCTACCCTCCATTTCCACTCAGGCTGGGAGGTAAGACTCTGCCAATTGACTTTTGAATTCTGCACTGACCCAGAACAGAGACTCTTGGGCTGCTGGACTTTTGGGACTATTGAGTGACTTTTTGGGGTTGTGGAACTCAAGAGCCAAAGGGAAGGCCACGGCCTATTTGCTGGGAGGGGGGCTTCTGGTTCATGGTTTGGTTTATTAACCTTGTTTGTGGTGTTTCCCCAATATAATGCCACATTGTTTCTCCCTGTTATTAAAAGGCTTTGGTATACTCAGACTCTGTGCTTGCGAGAGGGGAAGTATTGTCTCTTACAGACGCCCAGAGGGGTGGTATATGGTTGTCCCAGGTCACTGGGTGGGGGCTCGAGCCGGTGTTGTATTGTGCTATTGGAATGGAACCCCTGGATACTGAACCCGGCCCTTGTTGCTGCCAACTCTGATAGGCAGAAGGGTTACACTCATTTTCAAGGTTGTTGCTTAAAAGTGTTTAAATCGTGACTTGAGAACTTCAGTAGCTCAGGCAGCAACTATGGGTCTATTACAGGAGTGGGTGGATGAAGTTCTGTAGCCTGTGCAGGAGGTCAGACTAGATGATCACCATGGTCCCTTCTGCCCTTGAAGTCGATGAGTAAATGAATTGGGTGTCCAATCCCCATTCATTTCAAATGGGAGCTGAGCCTCCAAATCTTCTGTTTGGCTTTGAAAATCCCACCAGTGATTATTGAAGATGCAGATGAAGATTCTGGAGCCCAGTTCTGCCACAAGAGGTGAATTCTGCAGTCTGAGAACTGAGGAATTCACTGGGCTCAGGTGCAATTAAGGAAATAATGTTTATGTGACACCCACCTGCCCATGGTTCCTGCCACACTAGAGAGAAACCCCGGCACAGGTCTGGTTGTGAGGAGTGTGACAAGGGCCGGCAGCGTGGCAGGAGCTCAGCAGCCTCCCAAGATAATCAGACAAAACTCTCTCCAGTGTCAGTTTCATTCATAGATCTCCTGGTGCAATTAAATAAAACAATTTAGCAGAGTCTGTGGCCAGGTTCCCTTCATGCAGCTGCACAGGCTGAGACCCCATGGGCAGAGCTCCTCTAGAGATCTGAGTCAGTCACTCTTCCTGTCTGGTGGTTGTTTCACCTCTCTGCTGAGACTCCAAACAGCATCTGTGTCGGTGCCGACTGTGAGGGTGGATGAGGTGATGTGGGGCCAGTTCCTTAAGAAATAGACCAAGACCCAACAACTCACTTCACACAGGTCACCTGACATCATCCAGGTATTGTCCTGTGCTATTACTGAACAACAGTACCAGTGTCCTAGTGGTGAAGGCCATGTGTGGGCCAATGCCCAGCCACTTTTCTTTAACAGAAACCTTTTCAAAGGATCATTGGATTATATTTGTCCTTCCAGCTGCTTTGATTTTTGGGTTTGATACCTCAATATCTCCACTGCATTTCCCCAGAATTGTTTGTACAAATTATTGCTGGGAACATTTGTATTCTACTTTTCCATAAGGTTGCTTTCTTTTTCTTATTTAAACTCTTCCAAAATTAATGAAAGACTAAATATATAAATTACAAGTTTGCAGAGTGCACTGGGAAGGAGCAGTGTAAGAACCTGACTAGAGCAGGAAGGATCACACCCCTGTTGTGGTAACACCCACCAGAGGGGTTGTGGCTGGAGGAAGTCTCCATGGGGCTCCCATACAGGAATACTCTTCACACAGCTCTGTGGGGTGGCGGCTGCTCTCCCACAGACAGAGCCAGAGACTTGCCCCAAAACTGGCCGGTACTGAGGGACCAGCAGGAAGTCAGGAGGCCCCAAACCCCAGTCAGTCCCCATGGTCATTCCTTGGAAATACAGCACCTCAGGAGCAGCCCTAATAGGAAGTCTCCTGTGATCACAGCTGCCCCTGGGGAACACCATTAAGGAGAATCCCCACCATGAATGGGAAGGTGCAGAAAATGTCATACAGCCCCAGGGGATATTGCTTTTTCCAATGAATCTCCACTAGGCTGAGGGAGGAATGGTGGGTGTTCCCACTGCTGCTCCATCCATTCCTTTCACCATCTGCTGCAGGATCTATGGAGCACACTCTGCAGAGGGGGCAGTATCACAGAGACCTCTGAGCCCCATTCACATGGGAGCAGGGGACTCTGGTGCAGAGGTTTCCTGTGAGAGCAGATCTGGGTACATGAGTCATCTCTGTATTTCATAACTTTTCCTCACACCAGTCTGTGTCGAAAGGCTCCTTATCTCTTGAGACAGGAATTGTTGTAACCTTCAGACTTTACAGCAATAAATAATGTAGGTAGCACCATAAAACATTCCCTTATCAGGTCAACGGTTGCTTGATGGCCAGGGACACATTAACTGTCTGGCTCTTGGGAAGTGTCATTCTTAAGAAGAGAAGGAAGAAAAGTTAGAAAATTTCATCCAACATTGGACAGTGTAACAGTAGTGGAAGATATTGGCTCACTCAGGGAACTGAATAAGGGTACAGAACCGTGCATGGGGCAAGCTCTCACCCTGCCCCAATTGCCCCCACTCCTGCTGCCACCCACCCTCTCCTTATGCTTCCTCTCAGTGTCCCACCCTTCTCTTATCTTAGCCTGTTCCCTTCTGTCCTTGTCAGATCAAGCCTCCCCACCCCACCACCACGTGGTCTGTCTGTTCCTGATGCTGGGAAGGGTAATCAACACTCCTCAGCTCGATGCTTCAAACCTGTGAGCCCCGGTTTCATGCCCATTGGTGAATGATTAAAATCCCCACTCACATCAATGGGGACTGCAGCTGGGCCCCATGTGGGGAGCCTCCCAAGCAATTGCCTGTGGCTCAATATGACACATGGCAGCAGAGAATCGGGGCAACTTCCAGTCACTTCAGCCTGTTTGCCCCCAAACTCTCCTCCCTCTACAAGGGCAGAATCAGGCTTTTAAACCTGGTGACTAAATGCCACACTGTGTTTATACCATGCAGCTGAGTGACATGCAGGTTACTTCCCAGTGCAGAAACACCCTGATTGCCAAGCAGGAGGACACAAGACCTTCACAGGCTGCTAGTTCTCCCAGTGCTTGGTAAATAATTTACCCAGCTGATCTGACTACATCCAGTCTCCGCACACAGTGCAAAGAAACACTGTAACTGATCTTCCTCCTCATCCCATGCCATTTGTCACCCGATTACAATCTGTTTGACTCTGCTTAACAGTAGGAGAGAGGAGCAGGTGGTGACGGAAGGAGGACGGACAATGAGTAGAGAGGTGAAAAAGCTGAGTATACTCTGTGGCTCGGGACCAGAGGCAGATGCATAATTCACATTCACCAGTGAGTTAAAAGTGTACTGAGAAGATTTCAGGAGAGGCGGGAATATCACAAAGTTTATGTAGGCAGTCAGGGTTATGGAAGTTTTGGAAATTTCTGCAAATATAATGCTATAGAATACTAAGGATTCAAAGCCCCTACTATTTTGAACCTCCCTTTGCTTTCTAGGGCAAGCATTGGGCATATTCTCCTGGCCTTTAGACAGTGTAAAGTGGAGAACATTTAGTCCCTGAACTGTCCTTGCATGCCGTGAAGGGATTTTGCAGACCAGCAATACAGACAGATGTGCACAACTGATACTAAATTCCATGTTGGCAAAATCAAGCAGATTTTGGCTACCAGTAGCAGTTACTGGCTCCCATGGTTTCCTGTCACAATTTGATACTCCCTCTTTTCTAATTGCTCTAAGGATAATAAATTATAATAAATGGGGGGTACACCTCTCACAATTTTTTTTACTGTTCCCATCCTCTGGACCCCTGGTAGCAAAATATGACAGGGTGGTATCCATATGTCATAATTTGCTACAGCTCCTCTCTACCATCCTCTGGTCCAGGGATAGCTAATTGTGATGGATTAAGTCAGGCAGCTCCACTTGACATGGAGGATGGTCCTCTGGACTCCAGACTCCTTCATTGGCCTGCCTTCCCTGTCAATCAGGTTGACTTAGAACCTTGGCCTCTCCCCCATTGGCCCTGGGAACTGCCAGTCTTAGGATCTTAATTTCTTTTCAGCCTTTCCCCTTTCTTTTGGGAAAGTACCAAACCTCCACTAAGTTTCAGTATAGGGCCAACAGCTCCCATACTCTCCCCTTTTTTAAAATTCTGCCGGCATCCAGAGTGTCCACACCAGCACAGCCATGTCCCACATTAACAACATTTACAAGCATTTTATATATATAAACATTTAACATATTTAAAATTCTATGTCCACTTCTTTATCTTATACATGATAACATTCACTAATACAATGCACAAAATGAATAACATAATCATCTGTAAGTTTAATGGGTGTTTCATCTTTCTTACTTCCCTGGAAACCTCTTAACACTAGTGGTTTATTAGCCATATTTTCTATTCCCCGTTCCCGAGTAACACCGGGTCAATTTGAGGGATCTGGCCATTTTCATCAGGGTTAGGGTTTGCTCTACTCTGTTCCCTTTGGGACTCAGTTTATATGACTAGAACCACACTCACACTGGTATCAGTCTCCTTGGGGCATGCTGATCTGTGCCTCCTATGGTCCCTAATGAGACTAAGAGTGCAAAGTTTCAGCTGGTCCCTAGGCACTTGTCTCTCAGGACCTCCTCATCCAGGACAGATAGTGTAAACTGGCAGCTCAGGGTTGTCGTGAGCAAGTACAATGTGGAGATTAACCTCCCACTTGTGTGAATTTTATTACATCCCCAGTGTCTCTAGTTACGAACTAATACAGGGTCATCGGGTCTGATGAGAGCCCCACTAGTCTTGTGATCAGAAGTCCTCTTCCTTTGGGTTGTGTCTTGAGTTGTGCTGGGAGCAACTTCCCAGGCTGTCTTCAGCCTGTCATGGTGACCTTTGACCCAGTCCTCCAAATTGGTCAGGTCATCCTTAGAAAAGACTTTTTGATGCTTCTCTAGCAACATGCTTAAGGAGTAGTCTACACTAGAAGCTCTACGTCTAGTAAAGACACTCTGGGCCGATGGAAGAGAGCTCTTATGTAGGCATAAAACTCCACCTCTATGAGAGGCTGTAAATATGTCGGTGGGAAAAACTCTCGCACCAGTATAGTGCTGTTCACACTGGTGCTTAGATCAAAGTAACTTACATCGTTCAGGGGGGTGGCTTATTCACACCCCATGAGTGATATAAATACCAAAGTAAGTGGTAGTGTAGACAAGCCCTAAGTTTGTTGTACCAAATAAAGACCAGCAGGCTCTTTATAAGGGGTAGAAGGCAAATGCCACATTTATTGTAAGTACAGACAAAAAGAAGAAGCAATCAATTACTAGTTTTCCTTACTACTGACACACACATACAGGTGCAGTCATTCATTCATTCCTATAAAGTTCTGCAAAGTTGTTATAGTTACCAGCCTAAACATTGCTTGTGGCAAGCTACTGGCCAGGTAGCTCGTTCACAAGGGTGGGGCCGAGCCTCGTCCACTGCGCAAATGGATGCCCCTGGAGAATGGATGGTAGCAGAATCAGACTCAGTTTCTCACCACTTGAGCTGGGTTTTTGTAGTAAACTGTCCCCATTCAAGTCTATGAAAAGTGCCCTATCATGCCATTGCAACACTCGAAGTGATAATCAATCAGCAGATGGCACCTTCATGACGACTGTGGGGTACCTCCTTTATCTTGTTCTTAGTTCTTCAGCCTCATCATCTGGTGATGATTGTGCAGATCCAGGCCTATCCTTCGGGGTCATTCAGTTATCTTCATACTGCATATTCTTTGGCCCAGCAATATTGAAACAGTACTTGGGCTGGTTCTGGTAACCTCTTTGCTTTATTATCAAAACCATACATACATTCACATACATTCTTCTAACTAATTAACTTAACATACACCTCACTATCTTTACTCTTTCAGGTATTCTTTTTTTAACATATCTACTTTTAGGGCATAGCAGATCACAATAATCTGTTTGGCCCATCTATCACACAATAGCAGAAACAACAGCAAAGCATAACAGGGATAGCAGTTTCTACATATAATTGTTTTACAATGTTACTCTTTTATCTCTTTCTCAAAATAGACTTTCTGTTTTGGATTGTGCTGGTACAGTTAATTTAGTTTGGCCTTGCAAGTTACAACGCAGGGTCATTTCAGTTACTACTGTCTCTGATGTTTTTATTTCTGGTCTGGGGAAACAGAGCTCTTTGTACATTTCTTTCTATTATATGGTATTCATTACATTTAATTCATTCTTATATTCCATCTAGCTTTTATACAATAAGTTAACCATCTGTGATAGGAATCAACTCTTGGAGCTCTGCTTGAACTGCAACCGGCAATTTGTTCTTCATTTTCTCTTCTTATCACCCGCAGCTGATCTTCATCGAATCATAGAATCATAGAACGTCAGGGTTGGAAGGGACCTCAGGAGGTCATCTAGTCCACCCTCCTGCTCAAAGCAGGACCAATCCCCAACTAAATCATCCCTGCCAGGGCTTTGTCAAGCCTGACCTTAAAAACCTCTAAGGAAGGAGATTCTACCACCTCCCTAGGTAACCCATTCCAATGCTTCACCACCCTCCTACTGAAATATCCAGTCTAAACTTTCCCAACTGCAACTTGAGACCATTACTCCTTGTTCTGTCATCTGCTACCACTGAGAACAATCTAGATCCATCCTCTTTGGAACCCCCTTTCAGGTACTTGAAAGCAGTCAAATCTCCCCTCAGTCTTCTCTTCTGGACACAGTACTCCAGATGACATGGAGCCATTGATTACTACCCATTGAGCCCGATGATCCAGCCAGCTTTCTATCCCCCTTATGGTCCATTCATCCAGCCCATACTTCTTTAACTTGCTGGCAAGAATATTGTGGGAGACCGTATCAAAAGCTTTGCTAACGTCAAGGAATAGTACATCCACTACTTTCCCCTCATCCACAGAGCCAGTGATCTCATCATAGAAGGCTATTAGGTTAGTCAGGCATGATTTTCCCTTGGTGAATCCATGCTGACTGTTCCTGATCACTTTCCTCTCCTGTAAGTGCTTCAAAATCATTTCCTTGAGGACCTGCTCCATGATTTTTCCAGGGACTGAGGTGAGGCTGACTGACTGTAGCTCCCTGGATCCTCCTTCTTCCCTTTTTTAAAGATTGGCCTTACATTAGCCTTTTTCCAGTCATCCGGGACCTGCCCCGATCACCATGAGTTTTCAAAGATAACAGCCAAAGGGTCTGCAATCATCTCCGCCAACTACTTTAGCACCCTCAGATGCAGCGCATCCGGTCCCATGGACTTGTGCTCGTCCAGCTTTTCTAAATAGTCCTGAACCATTTCTTTCTTCACAGAGGGCTGGTCACTTCCTCCCTATGCTGTGCTGCCCAGTGCAGTAGTCTGGGAGCCGACCTTGTTTGTGAAGACAGAGGCAAAAAAAGCATTGAGTACATTTGTTTTTTCCACATCCTCTGTCACTAGATTGCCTCCCACATTCACTAAGGAGCCCACACTTTCCTGGACTTTCTTCTTGTTACTAACATACCTGAAGAAACCCTTCTTGTTACATTTAACATCCCTTGCTAGCTGCAACTCCAAGTGTGATTTGGCCTTCCTGATTTCACTCCTGCATGCCTGAGCAATATTTTTATATTCCTCCCTGGTCATTTGCACAGTCTTCCACTTCTTGTAAGCTTCTTTTTGCATTTCAGATCAGCAAGGATTTCACTGTTAAGCCAAGCTGGTTGCCTGCCATATTTACTATTCTTTCTACACATCGGGATGGTTTGTTCCTGCAACCTCAATGAGGATTCTTTAAAATACAGCCAGCTTTCCTGGACTCCTTTCCCCTTCATGTTATTCTCCCAGGGGATCCTGTCCATCAGTTCCCTGAGGGAGTCAAAGTCTGCTTTTCTGAAGTCCAGGGTCTGAATTCTGCTGCTCTTCTTTCTTCCCTGTGTCAGAATCCTGAACTCAACCATCTCATGGTCACTGCCTCCCAGGTTTCCATCCACTTTTGATACCCCTACTAATTCTTCACAGTTTGTGAGCAGCAGGTCAAGAAAAACCCTGCCCCTAGTTGGTTCCTCCAGCACTTGCACTAAGAAATTGTCCCCTACACTTTCCAAAAACTTCCTGGATTGTCTGTGCACTGCTGTATTGCTCTCCCAGGAGATATCAGGGTGATTGAAGTCTCCCATGAGAAGCACGGCTTGTGATCTAGTAACTTCTCTTGGTTGCTGGAAGAAAGCCTCATCCATCTCACCCCCTGGTCTGGTGGTCTATAGCAGACTTCCACCACGACATCACCCTTGTTGCTTATACTTCTAAACTTAATCCAGAAACTCTCAGGTTTTTCTGCAGTTTAATACCGGAGCTCTGAGCAGTCCTACTGTTCTCTTACATATAATGCCACTCCCCCACCCTTTCTGCCCTGCCTGTCTTTCCTGAATAGTTTATATCCATTCATGACAGTACTCCAGTCATGTGAGTTATCCCACCAAGTCTCTGTTATTCCAATCACATCATAGTTCCTTGACTGTGCCAGGACTTCCAGTTCTCCCTGCTTGTTTCCCAGGCTTCCTGCATTTGTGTATAAGCACTTAAAATAACTCGCTGATTGTCCCACTTGCTCAGTATGAGAGAGGAGTCCTCCCCTCTTGTGCTCTCCTGGTTGTGCTATGTCCCAGTATCCCATTTCCCCACTTACCTCAGGGTTTTGGTCTCCTTCCCCTCGTGTACCTAGTTTAAAGCCCTCCTCATTAGGTTAGCCATCCTGCTCGCAAAGATGCTCTTCCCTCTCCTAGTTAGGTGGAGCCCATCTCTGCCTAGTACTCCTTCTTGGAATACCATCCCATAGTCAAAAAATCCGAAGTCTTCTCTCCGACACCACCTGCATAGCCATTTGTTGACTTCTAGGATATGACGGTCCCTACCTGACCCTTTTCCTGCCATAGGGAGGATGGATGAGAACACCACTTGTGCCTCAAACTCCTTTATCCTTCTTCCTAGAGCCACGTAGTCTGCAGTGATCCGCTCAAGGTCATTCTTGGCAGTATTATTGGTGCCCACGTGGAGAAGCAGGAAGGGGTAGTGATCCGAGGGCTTGATGAGTCTCGGCAGTCTCTCCGTCACATCCTGAATCCTAGCTCCTGGCAAGTAGCAGACCTCTCGGTTTTCCTGGTTGGGGCAGCAGATAGATGACTCAGTCCCCCTGAGGAGGGAGTCACCGACCACCACCACCCGCCTCCTTCTCTTGGGAGTGGTGGTCGTGGAACCCACATCCCTAGGACTGTGCATCTCATGCCTTCCAATCGGTGGAATCTCCTTGTGCTTCCTTCCCTCGAATACATCATCTAGTCCACTCTCCACTTCAGTATCTGTGGAGAGAACATCAGAATAGTTGCCCACTTGTACCTGCATTGCTGGAACATAAACGCTCCTCTTTTGTCTTCTGGAGGTCACATGCTGCCAGCTTTCTTCACTAGCCTTCTCTCCCTGCTGTGCACCCTGCTCTGATTCTTCAGAACGTTGCGCCCGTAGAAGCATATCCTGACGTCTGTCCAGAACATCTTCATTTTCTCTTATGCAACGCAAGGCCAATACCTGTTCCTCCAGACCACGAACCTTCTCTTCCAATATGGAGACCAGCTTGCACTTTGTGCAGACAAAGTCACTCCTGTCCTGTGGAAGAAAGACAAACATGGCACACCCTGTGCACGTAACAACAGCTGAACACTCACCATCCACATTACCTTCCTTCTGAGAACTTCCTCAGCTGCTGCAGGAACTACTCAGAAGCCTGCAAGATGAAAAGTTCAGTGGGCTCTCTCCAGGCAAACTCCCAGGCAAACTCCTGCTGTTAGCCTCCGCTGTTCGCTGCTGAAGTTTTGCTTATAGTTCAAGTTAAAGGATTTACAGACAGACAATTATACCTCGCCCCTTCACACTCCCCTTCTAAACTCCCTCTTGAAACTCCCTGTTAGCAGCCCCTGTTCATTTTCTTCAAAGGTCATCTCCATCTGAGGAACCACTTCCTCAGGCCAGTGTACCTCAGCAACTCTAATTTGAGGATGCAACCCATCAGCCTTCGTGCTTGAGTTTAGAAGATTCACTGGTTTTCTTCTTTTCGTGGCATTTGTCAGTACATTGGCTGGCTGGAACCCATTAGATAGGCTTGCCCAAGATGTAAGCTCTACAGGCACTTGATATCCATCTGTATTTCTTCATACCCAGCAGCATTCATCAAGATCTTCTCTCTCCAGGGAGGAATAACCACCTTCTGTCTTCCAGCCACTTTCACGTTTCCAACCTGCCCCAAGGGGCTGGGAAATGACTGTCTCTCTGCTCAAGCCAGTACCCTACTCTGCACAGCATTCTTCTTAAAGTGCCCATGACAGTTCATCTTCCTGGTTTTGTCTCTTGGCAATAATAGTTCCTTCAGCTCACTAATGATGTGCATCCCTAGAATCCCTGGGATTTCATCTCTCATATGATTTCCTTCAGAGATCTTGTCTTTCTGGATGAAGATGCATTTTCCTGACAGTGTCTGACCCATGTCCTCTATCTCTGTTTCAAGGCACCCTACCACTGGTATTGCCATTTCATTAGCTGCTGTTAGATGTACAAACCGTGTGCTGTGCATGGTCAGCTCCTTGTCCTTCACATATTTTTAAAAATGTGACTCAGTAATGATGATGACTTCTGAGCCAGTATCTAACAAACATCCGGTCTTCACCCCTGCGATAAGTACATCAGCAGTTAAACAGTCTCCAAATGCTCACTCACAGAAGTCACTACATATGCTGGCACTGTTTGCGTTTCTTTCAGCACTGTCTGCAGAGTGATTTTCCACCAAAGACAGGCCTAAGAATCCTTCTGCCACTGCTTGGCCTTCTGCTGTAGATGGGGCACCAGGAATGAGTTCTCGTTTCGAGTGCGTGGCAATCTGGTCTCCCTCTCAGTGTACATTCTCGGCTAGTATGCCCTGACCCATCATACCTGACTAAACTAATTGCCTTCTATGATGAGATAACTGGCTCTGTGGATGAGGGGAAAGCAGTGGACATGCTATTCTTTGATGTTAACAAGGCTTTTAATATGGTCTCCCACAGTATTCTTGCCAGCAAGTTAAAGAAGTATGGGCTAGATGAATGGACCATAAGGGGGATAGAAAGCTGGCTGGATCATCGGGCTCAATGGGTAGTGATCAATGGCTCCATGTCTAGTTGGCAGCTGCTATCAAGCAGAGTGCCCCAAGGGTTGGTCCTGGAGCCGGTTTTATTCAATGTCTTTATCAATGATCTTGAGGATGGCGTGGACTGTACCCTCAGCAAGTTTGAAGATGACACTAAACTGGTAGGAGTGGTAGATATGCTGGAGGGTAGGGATAGGATACAGAGGGACCAAGACAAATTAGAGGATTGGACCAAAAGAAATCTGATGAGGTTCAACAAGGACAAGTGCACAGTCCTGCACTTAGGACGGATGAATGCCATGCACTGCTACAGACTAGGGACTGAATGGCTAGGCAGCAGTTCTGCAGAAAAGGACCTAGGAGTTACAGTGGATGAGAAGCTGGATATGAGTCAACAGTGTGCCCTTGCTGCCAAGAAGACTAACGGCATTTTGGGTTGTATAAGTAGGGACACTGCCAGCAGATCGAGGGATGTGATCATTCCCCTCTATTCGACATTGGTGAGGCCTCTCCGGGAGTACTGTGTCCAGTTTTGGGGCCCAAACTACAAGAAAGATGTGGAAAAATTGGAAAGAGTCCATAGGAAGGCAACAAAAATGATTAGAGGCCTGGAGCACATGACTTATGAGTCATGGCTGAGAGAACAGGGATTGTTTAGTCTACAGAAGAGAAGACTTGGGGGAGATTTGATAGCTGCTTTCAACTCCCTGAAAGGGGGTTCCAAAGAGGATGGATCTAGACTGTTCTCAGTGGTAGCAGATGACAGAACAAGGAGTAATGGTCTCAAGTGGCAGAGGGGAAGGTTAGGTTGGATATTAGGAAAAACTTTTTCACTAGGAGGGTGGTGAAGCACTGGAATGGGTTACCTAGGGAGGTGGTAGAATCTTCTTCCTTATAAGTTTTTAAGGTCAGGCTTGACAAAGCCCTGGCAAGGATGATTTAGCTGAGGTTAGTCCTGCTTTGAGCAGGGTGTTGGACTAAATGACCGCCTGAGGTCCCTTCCAACTCTGATATTCTATGATTCTATGATAAGTTAGTCATCTCCTGCTTGTCTTCTTGTTAATCAGCTCCCCCAAACATTAATCACCTCCTGCTACAATTTGGGTAATTTGCATAAAATGCAGGGTGTTTTTGCAGCAATGGGATTTCCTGATTGCGGTGGGCAATAGATTGAACACATATCCCTATTTTGGCCCCAGACCACCTTGTGATGGAGTACATCAACACAAAGGAGTACTTCCCTATTATATCGCGAGCACTGGTGGATTACCAGGGTTGTTTCACCAACAGCAATGCGTGCTGGTCTGGGAAGGTGCATGAAACATCTTCAGAAACACTGGCTAGTACAGAAAGCTGCAAACAGGGACTTTCTTTCCAGACCAGACGATTTCCATTGGTGATATGGAAATGCCAATAGTGAACCTTGGAGACCCAGTCTACTCCTTGCTCCTGTGGTTTATGAAGCCTTACACCGGCAACTTTGAAGTCTGCAGCAATGAGTGCTTCAACAATAGGCACAGCAGTCACAGAATGACTGTTGAATGTATCTTTGGATGCTTAAAGAGGCACTAGAGCTGCCTTTTTGGAAGGTTAGATTTCAGTGAGAAAAATATTCCCATTGTCATAGCACCTGTGTGCTCTGCATAACATTTGTGATGCTAGGAGGGAGAAGTTTCCTCCTGAGCTCCTGCCTGTTTCCTATCCTGACTATCCGTTCACAGTTTTTCATTGATCGCTTCTCCCCATGCTCTCTGCTTACAATCCGAAGCACCTGAGGATGGCAGCACCTCCTGGAACATCTTTTCCGTACTCCTCTTGTTTTGTATTCTTATCAGATGGAGCTGCTCAGCTGGTGTGCAGGAGGAGACCTCAAGGACACATCTGCAGATGCTAAAGAAACAAGACACAGAGGCATTTTTGTGAGTGTATTCTCACCCTTGATCCAAATGAGTTAAAAACACAATTTTATCATCTTCCCTTGGCTGGCACATGGCACGGTGGGAGCCCCAGTCATAGTGAGTTTGGCCCCAGGGGGAAGGGTGAGATAAGACAAAAGGTGGGGGGTTTCAGAGAGGTATCACTCCAAGACACTGTTCTGAATACTGGCACTGTTTTCCAGTAGCTTATTTCACTCATGAGAGTAACTGAGGATGCAAGGGGTGAAGCTTCTCTGTGTGTGTGGTTGCAGGCTGGGTCCATATGTTGCTTGCCTATGTGCTGCTATGGTGCCTGAAGAAGTATTTTCCAATTGGTCTGGCACAGGTTCCTATCATGGGGGAAGAAACAGAGTAGCCCTCCCAAGAAACCTTTGGCAGAGGACTGCAGAGTACCTTCTTACTATTCTTCCTATTTTTCCTTTGCTTTGGGATAGTTTGAATGGGTTCATTTGCCCTGGCCTGCGATAACACAGCCCTTCATTATGAATGGGCTACCTAGGGAACTGGTGTCCACAGCACAAAGTCCACTATCCTGCTAGTGGTGCTTCCAGGTGCTTTCTGAAAGTCTCAGCAAACAGGACAGGCATCCTCTGGACATAGAGTATGAGAGAACTCTCATGCCAGAGGGCTCTGCAAGGCCAGCAATATCCCAGACCGTGCAGCTCAGACAATCTGTTGTATTTTGGTTACACAAGAAAACTCATCAATTACCCCAGGTCTCTAGCTGAGAATCTGTGCAGTGCCTAGCCCTGACACATCCCTCGCAGTCAGGAAAATGGAAGACTTCCTTTCCCTCACCCCCAGGAGATGGAAACCTTGGAGGTCAGTGGCTTTACATGCAATTTCTTTTTATGTTACTGATTCTCAAAGAGCAGGAAAAAACAGGGCAGATCTGTGTCACATGCCAAAGTGAGTGGGTCAGCTCCAAATCTGTCACTCACTGACACTGTTTCTTTAAGAGGACTTTGATCCTTGTACTTTACTCAGCATGTGACAAAGATTCCTGTTTCGATAACTTCCCAGCTACTGAGTTACTTTCATTTCTGAAGCTGGTGGGAGCAGCAGAAACCGGGCAGCGGTTCCATTCAGTTAAAAATGCAGGAAATTAACAAAAAACACAGATGAACAGGACAGAGTGAAACTGCCTGGCTGTGATTCCTGTGCTGAATGGATGAAACCGCCTCTGCAAAGGGAGGTCTCCCAGGAAGCACGAACTCATGGATGCTAGAAAAACTGAGAGCTTTGAAGGACCCTAAAACTGCTTGGAGGAAGTGTCCCTACAGGACTCAGCAGGTAAGGGATCTTCCAGCGCTGGAACTACAGACTCGTTTGATAATTTCTCATCCACACTCAGATGAGCTGTCAATGTCACAGGACCCCTCACCCCGGTTTATCATGAGTAAACTGCTGCTCCCATATTTTGAGTGTAAATTTGGCTGCAGAGACGTGTACACATGATGATCAGTAAGTGTTTGGTTTTGGTGACACCACAATGTGCTTAGGCCATTCCAGTCACACAAAGAGGCAGAGTCTCTACCCCACAGAGCTTCTAGCCTGAAGATTGAGAAGGTTTTTCCCTTTGCTGGTTCGTTGTGCTTTAGCAGAGCCTGGGACCCTGCAACAGAGCTCATTTGCTCTTGCTGTTTTGCTGCCTGATGTGAGCTGTAATTAGTGACGAGCTTCATTAAGTGATGTTATTAGCCGTGTCTGGCTCCCCTTCCTTACCATTGGATGGATTCATAAGAGGACTTTGGTGCCTGTCAATTTAGGTACCTACAAAAAATCCCAGAATCAGGACACACAAAACTCTGCTCATCTGCAGCCAAATGCTGCGGTGCCTTCAGTCACTTGGTGTCTACATTTTTGCAGTAACAGTTTACAGGTGCATATGTTTCTGCCTCTGACCATTTTCCCTACTCCAATTTGTATATTGTATTTTTTAAAATGTTTTAAACAGTTTTTAAATTCACCCCCATTTCATGCAAAAATCTGATTTAAGCCCTAGTAGTTCCTATGAGAAATGTGACAGATGAGATAATGGGCTGGTTCCCTTTTAGTGGGAGCAGCACATGGCTGATGTGTTGGCCATCTACACATACACACACACACATACACCCCAACACACATGCACCATCCCGGCATCCAGGACACTGTTCCCACCTGGCCTGTGCTAGGAGGCATCAGGATCCGCTGCTCTCCACTTATACAGCCCAGGCGGGGAAAGTGACCTGGATGCAGGGAGCCTTGATGTTGCTCTTTGCTTCTCCCATCGCAGCCCCCTAGGAATGTGCAGGGCAGAGGAGCAGCAGTCCCGGGGGGAGCGAGCAGCAATGCCAGTTGCTTTGTGCATCCAGGTCAGTTTCTCCACACAGGTGCAGGAGGGAGATGCAGAGGTTAGCAGTAAAGGAGTGCAGGATTAGGGGTGTAGGATGGGGAGCAGGCCTATCTGTGCATGTGCTTCTGGCCATCTGTCCCCTCCCTGCTTCCTGCTGGCCTGAGCTGGCCCTGCAAAACTCAGCTGGTAGCAGGTAGGTGGTGGTGGGTGGAGGAGCTAGGCTGAGCCAAGAGAGTGGGGAGCATAGTTGTGAGTCACGGCGGGTTCACTCCACTCACCTGGCC